>KZ347588.1:23911-35947 GCA_002352805.1 Teladorsagia circumcincta | reverse complement strand
GGTCTGGAATAGCCCTTCCCGTACCTTAAGTTGGACATAAGCACCCTGCACAAGGAACCTAGCGCTATTGGTTTTGACCATTTCCAGCAACTCCTGTTGAGCACCGTTATTGAGTCACAGTGAAAGGCTTCTATTTTATTTCCCACTATTGGCCGCCGGAGAGCATTCCAGACCTCACTAGGGCGGGTACAAGTTCTCCTTTAGCGTCACAAGGCACCGTCGATCTGAAGGATATCACACACCGGACTCCCTCTCTTTCATTTATTCCGCCTTTATTCTTGCCTGAACTTCGTGATTCCACCGTCAGCAGTGAGCCTCTCCCTGGGTATATGTATGGAGTCTTCCGCTCTTCCATGGATATCTACCTATCTGTGTAATTGGGACCGGAATCAAAGTAAAGACAATTCCGTACAATTTGATCCAACAAATGTGTCCATTGCTTTTGTAACTGACCATTTATTCGAGCAGAGCGATCCAGCCTCCACTCCGGCTCGATCTCTGGCTTCTGTCCATAGGTAAATTTCATATATGAATGTATACCTTTCCGTCATATGCTGAATTACAGCGGACCACGGATATACACCTCTCTGTCGAGAAGCTGCCATACGTCGACTCCTGAACCTCAATTCGTGGTATCGATTACCGATCAGAATATATGAGACAATTTCATGTTTCTCTAATGTCATTCTCCAGCAATTTGATGCAAGCACTATAAATCTAGTCAATATGAATTCATGTTGTGTATTTTTGAATACGTCGAATTTTAAATTCCCTTCACCATCATTGCACGTTCCAAAAGTGACGGATACTCGATCAGCCGGTGAGAAACGAGGTGAGAGAAGTTCGGGTCCAATCTTGCTTGAATTCTAGCAAGATTTATCTTTTGAGGACAGAGGACAGTACGCATCTTCACGCGGTGACCGCGTACCCACCGACACTTTTCCGTTATGAACAATCGCTGATTCACAGTTCCATATCATATCAGGTTACTACAGTATGAATGCCGATCGTTTTCATTTCTCTCTTACTGCATTAGATTTTTCGGCGCTAATAGTGCATTCTTGCGGAAGAAAACTTGTGATCGATACATATTCACCTCATCCAGCGGCCTTTTTTTTCACTACTAGTTCTCTTTAACGATTGCAAATTGTTGACGTACGGCCTAAGGTGCGTTAGCTGCAGCGCTAGGGGCTTGCCAATCCTTTTCGAGCCCGTCTTCACCTGTGCTTCTCCCCCACGGCAGCATCCTTTGTTTATCGTTTAAGAAAGGTGTTTTATTTCAAGTGGCGGTATCCTATAACTTTTCTATGGAATGTGTTGAGTCATAGCATGGTGTTTACTGGTAGATCGGAGTAGCGGTTCACCACGTGCAAAGGACCACTGAGTGGCGGCTGGAACGTCCATTGTCGGAACGCAACGGGCGAGTAAAGGGGTCCCATTTCGCGTGGCCACTTACAGTATTTGCTTTTCTTCACCGCTTGGGTGTTTTTCGGCATCACCACTTCCTTTACGAACCCAGTCCAATCTAATCGTAATCCGTCGCTTCAAACCGAAGGAGAACGGCCACCGAAATCCACCGCTGATCTGCACACAATATGCAGTATGCTAGAGCCAGTGCAGTATGCGGTTCTCTCGCTTTCGGGGCAGAAATGAAACCGTCTCGCAAGAAAAACCCATCAATGATGAAGAAAGATAGCTTAAAAAACAGTCAAAACGGATCTTTAAAAATTAAGCGAGAACTAGCAACGCCCTTCTAGAGTTTCTTCTCCACGAGCACGAGGCACCTGCATGCAAATGACCACGCTAACCGCCATAGTAGCTGGGTCGAAGCGACGTTCATATTGCACCAGTCTAATATTGGGTTGTGAAGGGTTTCCGCCTACTTCGACCCTGAAGTTTGGAGGCGCATATCTCGCTTTAAACAGAACATTTTGACTGGTATAAAAACCTTTGCATGCTTCATACCCTTGCCTACAAGAAGCAAGATGATACATTTGGTATGGGGAACGTGAAGCTTCGGATGTAGGAAGTGCTGAAGTTCTGTGGGCGAAGAACTTGGCAACATCGTTTCATCATTACTTTGAGTTTTTATGCTTAATCTCTTCAGGGAAACCATCCTGATGGTTAGTAAGTGACAGTTTGTGAGAAAGACATTTGCTGCGTAACATGTTGACATGCAGAAGTATTTCGCAACTCGGCTATTTTGACTTGTGCACGGTTCGAAGTGTGAGATGGGACTGCGCAGCTGTGGGGAGAAGAGCCGGCGGCACCCACATGTCGATTCCTTCTCATATCAACTTTTCACCTCACGTACATTTGAGAACGTTGTAAATAAACCAGGAGCGGCCTTTCCAAACAGCTCTATGTAGATTTGATTTTCTCAAAACCCTGCCTTAACCTTTGTCAATCTTCGATATCTGACCATCACCCCAAACTCCGTTGACGTTTCACCATCACGGGCAAGTCATTTTGAATCACGATTACACAGCGTATTTTTTTGCGGATTGTAGCCCAAATGCTCAGTTGATATCAAGACGGGCATCCGCCCTTTACTGCAAAAATTTGATTGAAAAGAAGAATTAGCCTGCTAAGTGGTATACAAGACCCTGAAAAGAGAGAAAAAGTGTTTCAATGAAAATTGAACGGAACGAGTTAGTTAGTTAGTTGGAACGAAGACGGGTTCCAAAATGTTATGTGGAATAATAGTAGTTTCAGAGTCATTTAGAATTAGAGCATTCAAAAGCGATTTACTAACAACGGCGGAGCTTTCATGAATGTGGATGGAATTTTGAATGTGGAACTTGCATTTTGAAGAGATGGCCGAAGAAAATTCTGTGAGGTTCACACGCAAGAATCTTTTGCACAGTTTCACGCATTGACGCAAGGCGAGTTTTGACATTTTTGGCCGCGTCAGCACTTTTGCAAGCGTGGTCGCCTTATCTCACATCCGCGCGCGAAACTGAGTGGACTCAAACACATTCAATCCGTCGTTTGCCTCCTGTGTTAGCGGTCAAGCGCACTTGTTGACAGATTACTCCTAGAAAACACTTTGTAGATGAGTCATGGGACGTTGACAAGTACAGCTCTTGAATGATGTGACTGAAGTGAAATAAAAGCAGTTACACGAAGATAATGTCTCAGTTCTGTATTGCTGATCTAAATGATTCATTGCTGGACGGTAATCACAATCAAATTAGTCTTGAATATGGCAGAACGAAAAAAACTACACTTAAAACTACACTTAACTACATTTCCAGCAGGAACGTTCAATATCTTAAACTCATCGGGTCCGAGTTCAGTGAAGGATTGCGAAGGCATCGAAGATCAGGATAGATGACTGATCAAGATAGATGATTCTTGCTGTTTTATTCACCTTGTGAAAGGGAATTTTACAAGATAAAATAAAATAGCAAGAATTATCTATCTAAACCAGCTATCGATCTTTTCAAGCTCGAATAATTCCTAGAGCCAAGGTAAGGTTAAGTGGAAAGACAGACACTTGCACATTTTTTGCAAAATGCTTAAGATGAAATTCGCGCGAAGTTCTAGGATAGGCTAGAGGTAGGTAAACTGCACGATAATCACAGTATTTGGAGAGTGGCAAACCGAATCCTGCCTCTCAAATCTATTGGATTACCCTGTACGAAGCTGATCAAGATGCTTTCCGTTTCGTTTTTTGAATCATGAAAACGTTGATGGATTCAGGAAACCACTCCAGAAAACCTGGAACAAATTGAAGGCTGTATTTGCACACGCTGCGGTGAGCGCGTTCTCCGAAAGGCTTAGCTTTTTTCTCGAAACGGACATTGGTTAGAGGATTATTACGCTTCTTTCCTTCATTAAACTCTAACGGATTTTTGCTTCTTAGTTGTTCAAGTCCCCATGACCACTTCATCTTGTAACCGTAATTTCTGACCGTCCCTTACAATCGTGTGTAAATTAGCTCTTATAACACGTCGACGACAGGCTGACGCTCATGCGCGTCAGAATTTTGTCGTTCATTTTTTTTCGTGCTTGCGCTCCTTCTTCTCTAGTTTTTTTTTGTATATATTCTATAGATAATACATCAGCTCAACTATGAACCACATAGCCGCCAGAACGGTCAACAATGCCTTGATTTAAGAAAGGGTTTCTGAACTCACATAATTTTCAATTCAGTTCTTTCCTAGTTTTCACTTTACTGTCGTGAAAACTCTTATAAAAGCTTGTAGGAAAAGTTAATACAAAGCCTTGCCAATTTCAAGGTATATATTTTCGATGGAACTGCAAAGGTAAAAATGCTTTTCACTTTATTCGCAACTAAAGTAGATGCTTCTTGCTTCATAATGGTCATTATGCATTCTTCCCAGAAAATCCTACCGCTATGTAAATATCTCAATGAAATCCGAGTTATTGGGCATTTTAAACAGAAAATGAGCGGAATTAAGGTGGAGAAATCGCATCTGTGCCACGCAGCGGAAAATGCCGATACACGCGCTGTCGTCAACGTGTTAAAGACTTCTGTAGACGATCTCCTACATAGGCACTATGAAGGAAGAAGGTGGCCTATAAACGCTAGACTTTCGAAAATGTATCAGAAGCATTACGGAACAACTCTTCTGCTCAACGAAATCGATCTACTTAATTTACCTTTAAGCGCAGCACATGGAAGGACTTTGGAACTCCTTCAATACGCATATGGTAGGCAATGAAGGAGGCATTGCTCAAACACAACTTGTGGGAAGAAGGTGTTCTGTAAATCTGTGGCGGTAGTAAAATCTCCAGAATAGCCTGCCGATCCTTAACCGCGCGACACGCTGACCTCGTTCGTCTGCTGCTAGAAAACGTTTCAAAAGGAGTAAGTGACGGTTTTGAAATTGTTATAGGCTAATGCCGTTTCCTCTACAACTTTTTCAACTAAACCAGGGATTTGTATTGCAGTGACAAAAGTCACGCTCATGAAATGCTTCGTTACAAGGTTCAAGTCCATGGGCGATAAAAGTTTTACTAGCAATGTAGTGATGTTCGCCGTTCAGACCATGTTCATCTCGCTGTCTCGATTTCCGTTAAAGGCAAAATTAAGGATCAGATGATGAGGTAACTCCACTCAAATGTGGAAGCAGGGGCGGGAGGTGGACCGCCAGAGGAAAAAAAAGAAAAAAAATTGAAATACACAGGGAATACGAGCCTTTTGCTCCACGCTGCGGAGAAAATCCGAAGATCAGCTGAGAGGTGAGAGATCATGGGAACGCGGAGAGTGGTAGAGAATTGCGTGTAGAGATAGCATAGCAGATCAACGTTGCGACGCAGACAAGATATCGAGCGGTGGGCGGAGCGAGCCTCAACTGGATGAGCGAGCCTAAATCATTGGCACCAAGCGTCCAGGGGTCGCGTTTTGGTGTGGGATGATGACGTGAGCCCTGCAGTAGCCTCTCTTGCGCTTCTAGCCGCTATTAGGGCTTCTATAGTGGGTCTAAGCGCGAACTTTGCCTTTAAATGCTGTGATGGGCAGTGATCACCACCTTCAACTCCTAGTCTATGGCACTTTACTATCGTTTCTGCATAGTATGAGTCTTAATATTACGAACATCACTCATATAATGTTGAGATGCGAAGCCGTTCTTGGCTCTCGCATTTACACTAGTAGAGCAAGAAGCACTGGACACAATCAATCATCATTGAGGCTTTCCATGGGCAACTTACCGCGATTCTTACGATTCCTTGCTCGACTAATTATCTCTGTTCTAGTGTCCTCCAGAGTTCAACAACCATGAGAGACTCTGCTCTCTGTAGTTTCTGTTTGAGAATAATAAGCTTACAATGCTACCAGTTTTGCTTCGCCCGCTATCGCGCGCAACACGGCAGGCCTCAGGGAAATTGGAGAACCTGTGGAACACCAGCTGATTTACTCCACAAAGCATCTCATTATTGGTTATGTTAGTCGAATGACCTGCGGTTTCGCAGACTCTTTATTTTCATTGAAGTCCATCATGGATGCGCGTGATAGCGAAGTTAGCTGTATATCCATCACAACTCTGTAAACACCTTTTTTCGACTTCTGACAATTTAGCGATAAGCAGGGCCGTGCTGCTGCTGGGCCTTGTGCTGTGCATTTCGTGACATGTGCCTTCTATCTCTTCTTATCAGCCATTATCAGCTGTTATTACTTTCTGGTCCCCATCAAATATATTCCCGTCCCAATCACTATATCATATCCGCAAAACGACGCTTCAATGCTGCTGGGCCTTGTGCTGTGCATTTCGTGACATGTGCCTTTTAACGCTTCTTATCAGCTCCTATCAGCTATTATGACTTTATGGTCTCCATCAAATATTTTTCCCTTCCCACCCCCTACATCATATCTGCTAAATGACGCTTCAATGCTGCTGGGCCTTGCGCTGTGAATTTCGTGACATGTGCCTTCCAACGCTTCTTGTCAGCCCCTATGAGCTGTTATCACGTTCTGGTCCCCATCAAGTATGTTTCCGTCCCACCCCTACATTATATCCTAAAACTAACTTCTGGCGACAGCTGGTGGGGTGCTATAAATTTCCGGTCAAACACACACACACACACACCAAAAGACACACTTAGCCGCTTATATATAGTAGGATAAGATTCATTGATTTTCTGTTGCATTGCACATCTGTAACAAATACTGATTTCACATTGACGCATAGAGCATTGCATTGGCAAACACATGAATTAATGAGAAACAAATCAAGGATACATTGTCAACTCTTTTCACAAACAGGCAAAGAACGGCTGGAACGGGTATAACATGTTATTTACTCTTCCGACAAGTAGACAACGAAAAGCTGTAAGAACAGTTGAGGAGAGAGAAGCGATTGCTTATATTTCTTGGCTCATCTTTACAAACTCAGGAATGAACGATTAAAACCAGCACAAGCGACGGTAGGACCTTATGTACCCAAAAGGCTGAATCCCACCAACTTCAAAGATGTGTATTGAAATGCAATCATATGCATAGCTACAGTATAGTTCGTTTTAAACTAAGTAGTTGTGCATTATCCCACTGAGGGTGATATTGTTGACTGGAGGGGCGAGTTGTTGTGCTGGAATGTAGAATTGATGATCCTGCGCTACCGGAGCCGCCATCTATAACAAAATGATTGGTCTGATAAATACTAATACAAACACGTCTGATAAACATTTCAAATCCAATATTTTATAACATGTAAAAACGAATCGTTGTCACATAGCGGACAAAGTAACACGAGGGAAGAGTTCTTAGGGTGGACGGGACGTGCTGTAGGGTGTGACCGCTTGTGGTCTAATACTGTCTGGTACTTGAGAACAGACCTTGGTTTCACTAATCGACCCATGTGTCCGCGCATGATAGAACATTCACATGCAAATCACTCCTTATCTATATTCATTCTCAAATCGATCCGTTTGGAAGTTCGATGGTGAGTGAACGACAAGGATTCGCAAGTATCCACACGAAGTTCTACACCAGCAGAGCAAGGGTAGAGAGTCACGCAGGCAACCTACGACAACCTATGGTCGGTGGTCTTTTTGTACCAACCAAGGAGAGGGCATCATCGCGCGAGCGACCGTGAAGGTTTAGATAAGCAAGCGCCATTGAGAGCGGAGGCAGATATGATCCGACATTCCGTATAGCAGAGCTGGTGGGTCAGAAGACCAGATAACTCTATTAGATTTGGATAGAAAGTTATACAGTTACTTCGCTTTCGTAGTGTCATGAAACTTCTTCGGTAAATCAGTGCAGGAAGCAACTCGGAAATTCTTGGTAATCGTGAGAAATAACCATGTTTTCAAAAACTAATGATTGTATGAATTGTACGTGTCTGCCGTCCTCAAAGTTTTTTCATGAGGTGCTGATTTAGGGCTCGAAATAGGTGGTATTTGTAAGGAGCGAGATCAGGAGAATATGGTGGATGGAAGGAGCTTTCACCCTAGTCTGAGGACTTTTTTCTGGTTCATCTTACTTTGTGCGGTGTGGCACTGTTCGTGAGATTGAATTTCTACTGCCCCTGACGGTCACGGTGACAAATCGCCAACCTTCCGTAATTGGAAGTGAGACCTCAACTGTGATGGTTTCTCCGAGCTGGAGATGTCCAATGTACAAACGTTCTTGGCGGACTACCAATCACTTATCATGTCTTTTTTGGCGAATCGAATTTTAGTGTCGTAATTGCCTCGTCGTCTACTCCAATACATAATTCTCTTGTCGATGGGTTCTGAAGAGACACACACTTCTCTTTCTTCTGAATAATGTCGAATATCCAATTGAAGCGACGAACGAGAGAAGGTGGTACACAAACTTTTCGTGCTTTGCGCTCATGGCGTCCATTTTGCATGACTTACCGATCAGGGTGAAACTCGCATGAGGAAACGGCAACGGCTCGTCGACGATTTTTTCACGTCCTCCCGCACGGATATTTACTCTCGTGCCCGCGAGCCGTCTCTGCTCTCCGCGCGTACATTCTCGACACTACTCTCCCACAATAGAGAGCCACAATAGAGGGAAGAACTACACGACCATTATTCCCTGTTGCCGACTCTTTTTAAAGCACTGACGCTGTCGACTCTAATAGAGAAGATCTCGAACGCGGCTGCAATATTCCGGAAGCTTCTTCTGAGAATTTGAATGAATTGAAGCGAATGCGACTTTTCCGAATGGCCGTTTCGTGGCGACATGGCAAACAAGACCTTGCGCAATTTCACTAAAAATTATCAACCACTCAATATTCTCAGAAGGAGCACCCCGGGTGGCCTCGCCCCCATCTCGTCTTGCTTCAAGTGTACTGCGAACCTGATTACCTTAGAGGCACACCTCAGAACCAATTTGGTGTGGTTCTCACAAACAAAAATGAAATAGATCATCACGGCAACACCGCTTGCTCGTTTTTGTGATAAGACATGAAAGATCGAGAAGGGAGGAAAAGCTAGAGCGCAAAGAATGGGGGCGCAGAGGCCAACATGCTGCGGACGAGAAAAAAATGGAAGCGGTCAAGGCAGTACTCGCAAAGCCTTAGCCATGGTTGCGCACTTTGGATCTGGGAGAATGAAACATAGGATATGTACAGTTACGATAAGCTACGGGACAAGATGTAGAGCTTTTCCATGGCTCCCAGCTTTGGTGGTGCTGTTGGAGCCTTTATACGCGGCCCTCTTTTCGAAAGTTACAGAAGGGCGCGCTGAGCAGGCAGTTTTGCAATCAGCATTTTCTCAAATTGCGAATAAGCAGATAATTAACAGCAGTAAATTTTGATAGATAAAAATGCAGTTAAACCAACCGGAAATGTTTCCATTCCTAGTGGAGCCAGACCAAGTTCTGAGCATGAAAGACTCGAAAAATTCTCCATATCTGACGCTGAAATCAATCTTTATACGAATTGATATCATCTTGCAATCAGAGTTTGCGTTGACTAAGTGCTCTAGCTGCCTGTATTCACGGAATTGAAGATTTTTCCCGTAATGAGGCAAAACGTAGCGATGTCGCCAACTGTCGCCGAGGCTGGGATTTTGCTGTGCTTTTGTTGTGCTGTACTCGGCCAAGGGAATTGTATGATATGAATAGGGTCGATGTCGTTCACTGTGTCGTACTGCAGCTGACCATTTGTTTTGACACCCATCCTTCTGTAAAACGATCAGGCCGTATGGGTAGGGTTATGTTGTGTGCTGTTATGGTTATGTTATGTGTTATAAACAATCACATTCTTGGACCAATCTCGAGCGCATTGCGCAATCCTAACGCGGCTCACACGGATCTGATTCAGACCGAATTGTGATGCCCGAATTTTCAAAATTTGCGGCTTGCAACGTACGAGGCGAAGGGCTCGAAGGGAGATGTTATGGAATCATCAATGCCTCAGCCGAGAGCTGGTCCACGATAGGAGAGATAATGGGAATGACGATAGTCGAGACTGTCAAATGAGGGATCGACGATATTTTTCATGGAATAACTTGGTATTCTTTTTCTGATTCGTAGCTTTGCACACGGTTGGACTTGCCTCAGAAAAGCGAGTCCATTGGTTAAGTGAACCATTCGTTTTACCCGCTCTCTAGGGAGTTATGACGGCCGTCGCTTGGCGTCGAATTCTTAAAAGTTAGGAGCGGTCTTGTGTTTGGCCAATAGAAGGTTAGGGGGTCGTAAGCTCAAGTACCAACTACAAAATTTGAAGGTATCGAGGCATGGCAAAGTGGCAAATGAGGACAGACTTTCAACTGCGTCTGCTCACCACAGAAGGCTGAATGACTCATCACAGGGCAAGACTTCTTAGCTACTTCACGTTCCAGCGAGCATGAGCAAACAGGCCCTCCCAGTCTTTTCAGACCAAACCACATTGGAAGAAACGGCATGCAACGCGGCGGATCGATTTTTTGAGTACTAATAAAAAATTCCGGCAAAGGAAAGGTTTTCATTTGAAAGTTTTCCAGGAAATTTGGCATGTGCTATAAAATGCTGATCTTGCAGATCCCAGTGGTGTTTACCGGTCTCGTTAATCCAGATTTGAACGAAGTTTTAGGCCTTTGAAGGTTAGAAATTGCGTTTCAGAGGGATGACCAAGAAAAGTCTTACGTTAGAGGGAAAAAAGGAGACAACGAGACTATTTTTTCGAAGAGTGATCTTTTACAAGAGTTTTAACATCTCTCCAAGAGCTCTAATCCTCTAGTTTCTGGATAGCTTAGAAAATCTGCAAAATATGATTATGAAGGGAGTTATGATCGTTGTATGACAAATCTCGCGTGTTCTCAAAAACCTGACCACAAACTTCTAAAAACAGAACAGACTATATTTCAAGAAAGCGATCCTCGGAAAAAACTGCGGCGCTCCTCCGAACGCGAATCTTCTAGTTGTTAATTAGCCTTGAAAATCTGCAAAAACTTAATGATGGAGGAAGTTACAAACATACGAATGTTGAAAAGTTGCATGTGCACGAAAAAGGGAACAACGGAACGATTTTTAGAAGAACTGAGCCTATGCAAAACTTCAAACAATTTCTAAAAGAAAACAACTTGCATTTCTTAAATTTTTGCATCCATTCTCATGCTAACGCTTCTGAAGATAGACATAACATTTTACAAGAAGATTTTCGTATTATAGTGTATTAGTACTGCAAGGTTTAGTTTTCAAGTTCATAAAAAGGGAGATTCGGGTGTTTGAGAAAAAACTGGTAGGCCGCTGAAACTAAAAACTTTTACATTAATAACCGTGCCTAGGTTTATGCAAAATTTTGGGAATCACTTGTATTTAATGAGTTAAGTTTCATGTTGCCTCGATTCCTGCCCTCTAAACGAGCGGAGGCGCCACACTGTCCACGTCACACCATCTTTCCATGTTGGTGACCGCCCATACATCGATGATGGGCACAAAAGTATGAGAAAGACATAAATAGCTAATACAGGAGGGAATCGCACTGATACCTTCCAAAAAGGAGATGGTCGTAAAAATTTGCACAACGCACAGCTGACCGTGGTCCCGATTTAACAGGAACGGTTTGGGTTCATGCCTGAAAGATACACAACGAACGCCATCTCTATCACCAGGCAATAAATGGAAAAGTATTGAGAGAAGTGCAGACCCTGCTCTGGCTGAACGTAAGGAAGACAAAGAAAGTCCCAGAGTCCTGAAGAGAGATTATAGCCAGTCGTGGATGGTCATAGAGAAATTATCGAAAAGGGTGGAGGACTTCCAATAGCTTCAGGCCGCCGACGGCACTGTGGAGAGGCAGTAAACGCAGGGATCAACACGGCATTGATGAAGTTGAGAGGTCACTGGGATGCGATGAAATGTGCTCAGAACGCTCGAGAGGACGTTCTATGGGGCAGTGGTAAGGCCTGCGATGTTGTACAGCATTGAGTGCTTGCCACTGAACAAGAAACACGAAAGCGAGCCTCATTCCGCCGAAATGAGGATGCTGAGATGTGCTAAACGTGACTGATAAGGGTCTGAAACGAGAACGTTGAAACAGTCATGCAGGTTGCCCTGTCCAACAGACGGGGCCGGAACAATGCCTTCGATGTCCTTGACATGTGCTCGGAAGACCCCGGAACCACGCGATAAGC
>KZ347582.1:5298-22848 GCA_002352805.1 Teladorsagia circumcincta | reverse complement strand
TCACCCCCCACGATGGTGACGGCCGTGGGAGACCCCGACCCCCCACCGCTGTCACCATCGTGGAGTCTGACCGACATCCGACTGTGCAAGCGCCCATATGCGCAGCTCGCACACAAAGCAGACTCGGCGCAAAGTTGCGGCCGCGACGAGCATCGCAATTCAAGTAAGGGTGGTACCACCAGTGAACAAAATTCGGCAATGACCACTATTATTCAAGTCAATTCCATCTCGGTATTTGCTTTTTATGCAGTCGTATTCCAGAGGCTTACCAGGAAAAGCATTCAACTACCCAATGAACTCCGAATTAAGACCCAGTTATGAAGATATAGGTTCAAGCGCCGATCAAAAAAAAAAAAAAAAAATGGAAACTAAAACTGCAAAATGAACCTGCCAAGGAAGTGGTGAACAGTCAGAGGCGCAATGCGGCTCAAGGGGAGCCAGTCGCCGCGCGCGATCTCTGCTCGTCCTGTGGTACTGAGACTAGAAGTAGGCAAGATCTTTGAGAAGACGAAAATTGCTGACCCTTGGATTCTCCTCCCCTGCCCGAGGCTCAGTCCTGATTTAGCCAAGAAATGCTAACATGGAAAAACTCAGAGATCGCGCGCGGCGACTGGCCCCCCTCGAGCCACATTGTGCCTAGACAGAGTTGCATGGAACTAAAGCGTGCATATGAACCGTGCCAGCTTCCAGGGTTCGGAGTCACAGTGGAGTAGTGGTAGCGCTTCCCAAATTTGCACTTCAAAGGCGATGTCAGACTTTGCGAATCGAGCGGTTCGCTAGCGAATCGCTGGATACAAGCGTTGCGCCAGCAAATCGAACGTTGCACCAACGGATCAAACTTTGCACCAGCGAATCGAACTTTATACCAAGAGTCGAACTGATCACCAGCGAGTCGAACTATGTACCAGCGACTCATTAGTGGCGGGACCCAACGTTCAAGGGGAGTCCCGCCACTTTCAAACAGCGTCACTGGGCAGTAAATGCAGTACGAAACTGGCGGAGCTTCCTTTAAACGTTGGATCCCGCCAACATTGAGTCGCTGGTACATAGTTCGACCCGCTGGTACATACTTAGTTCGACTCGCTGGTGCGGAGTTCGATTCGCTGGTGCAACGTTCGACTCGCTGGCACAATGCTCGTATCCAGCGATTCGCTAACGAGTCGCTCGATTCCCAAAGTCTGAAACCGCCCTAAAGGAGAGAATTCATGACCTATCAGCTGGAGAGCAAGAGAAAGGCCACTACTCCATGGCGACTCCGAATACTCGAACGCTAGTGCGGTTCATATGCAATGCTTTACTTCCAGCCAACTTCAACTGCTCACTACTTCCCCAGCAGGGATATTCTGCGATTCTAGCTTCGATATCTGCAGTAAGCGTTTGAAGCCCTATCCATACAACTGTGTTAATTCGAAGTTCCATGGAAAGTTCAATTTCTTTCCTATCTTATCTCAAATACTCGGTTTTGAAAGCAGATGAACAATGTGCACAAAATTTTTTGTTTATGTATCCTGCGAATTCTTGTATGGATCAAAACTATAGTGTATTTACGCATTCGCTCAGAGAGAACAAAATGTAACAACAGAAAGAGCGAGGCCCTATACAGGTTGAGTCAAAATTATGGTAACCGCGGGCGAGCGCGCACGATCAAACCCACTTTTCTGGATCTCTAATTTGTCCACTTTTTTCAGCATAAAATGATAGATTTCAGCATAAAATGATAGATAACAATGTCTTCTTCCCACATGCACCCAATATCATATAGTTCTTTATAGTTCTCAAGATTAGTGATTCAATAAAACCACGGTATGCCATTACTGAACACAGTTAAAGGTTTGGCACGCTATATCTAGCGACAGTTTAGAGTAACAAAGAGGTTCCTATATGTAGTGGTTGAACGCTCTAATACATTAAAAACCACCAAAAATGGGAGGAAGGGGATTCCACCAGGACTAATATCAAGCGCAGAAACCCGTTATCCTCCTTGCCACTTCGTACCGCCGAATTGAAAAAAAAAATGGTGTAAAAGCTCCCTACGTTTTCCCATCATTCAGCATCGCGGGTCGGGGACCCCAGCCCCCTCCCAACATTCAGCACACGGCCCCAGGACAGGGCATCTAATCGTAAAGCAAAAATCCTGCAAAGAAGGGTTTTTCGAGCTCATGGTCTTCGAACAATTTATACCTAGGAATCCCCCACCAAACTAAGCTGGACTTTCAGCGCGGTGATCGTGGAGGAAAGAGCACAGTAAAGCCTATAGGGTACAGCAAAAAACTTTGAATCATTTTGACAGGTTTCACCTGCGCACAACCGTCCATGGCTCCTCCTTCATCGATGTTCTATCAATGCTACATTTAACAAATTTTGAACCCAACGTAGCTTTGCATTGTGATATTACTGGCCAACACATTTTCATAGTGATTTGTTTAATTAGGCTAAAAGGGTCTATTCCTGTTAGGGGGGGGGCATTCAGGCGCAGCAGCTCGCTAGTTTAGGGAGTCCTTAATGACAGAAACTGCTATTAGCTTTATCCCCACGTTTCTGCTTTAGTTTGTTTGTACAACGTATACGTTCTTGTGCTAGTGACATAAACGTTATTAAAGTAGTATTCACCTAGTGAGCAGCGTGGACTAAGCCTAGATAGGGGGAGGAAGTTCTCGGGGAAACGAAGGTTTCCACGCACCCGTGGTCTCCCCTCCTTCCTTCAAGGCTAAGTTCTGAACGTTCACAATACAAGAATGTGCTTCCACGCTATTGAGCCCCATGCCCGCAATGCCCCACTACTAACTTAAGTAGACCCGGCTAATATTCGTTTTTGTTGATGTAATGTCTTGGTTACCATAATTTTTGCTCACCCACAGAACATTCCAAACAGTACATGACTTGAAACAAAACTAGTAGATCGGGAAACAATCTTTTATCATTCTGACGAGCACCTGAGAAATAATGGGAGTAGAAAGGCAGCATCCAACCATTTACGGTGAAGCAATTCAGAAATGAGTGGAACTTTCTAGGGCCTTCCTACGGACCCCCTCCGAGGCAAACAGCGTCCGACAACATATCGAACAAGAGAAGGTTATGAATTTTTCGACAGAATCGAAGGAAGCAATTAAAAAACAAAGAATACCATACAAACGCACGCACGCGAGGCCAAAATGCGCCGCGACGGGCAATTTTTCGAAAGATTTGGCGCCGAGTGCGGTCGAGCGCGATGCGTTCTGCGCAGCGTGCAATCACGGTGGTCGGCGAGCAGGTCCATGGCTACGCCACACTTTCATTGTCCCAGTTATCAGCAACGATGGAACACCTTGTCATCATCTTTCATAAGTTATTACGGGTAGTCAAGATGTTGCAAAGTACGCTGCGACCCGCGCAAAAGTGGACGAAAACTGTGTAGCGAATGTTTTATCGGATTTGTCTGATGCTAAGATCAATATTCCTCCCTAATCATGTGGTATAGCTCCTATCATGGGCATTGTCTTTGTTAAGCTTATGTTATCTCATGTGATGACAATTTTCACATCTTCTGGGTGGTAAAATTCATAGCTACACGGCTGATGTTCTTGGGATGTGTCTGCTTTCTTTTTAAGGCATTAGCTGCATTTTTTTCCTGTTCCGCTTCCCTGCCGCACAGTCCTGTATCAGAGATATGAATGCATTTATCGCATTTTGAGCCGTAATACTTCGTTCAAGAGTTTCTCATTTTTCAGTCATTCCAACGCAAGGTGGGATTATTCAGGTGTATTCACTTTGTTCAATTGAGTATTTCTCAGAATATTACTACAGTGTGGGGATTGCATGGTCCTGAGGATTCTTCAGTTCAGCAAATACTGCAATAAGAAGGATCGTTCTGATGTGAATTCTAGGCCTCTTTTATGATATGATCCTTCCTCGGACTGCGCTGGAGTAAAGGCGGATTGGTTTGATTTTTGGATGTGTTGTTAAAGGCAGTAATTACAATGTGCATGCGTAGCGGCCACTTTGGTCCCGTTCATAGTTCGGGACCTCGGCCATAAGGCGATAAAGCGATTTGTAGCAAATTCGCAGAGGGGACGCACGCGCCGCGACGCATAATGGTGGAAATTTGTTAATGTTCTCACAAAAACCACTAAAGGATGCTCAACATAAACGTGATCAGCACTCTGCCTATTATATTCCTACTTAGGGTTGTATTCCTACTTACTGCTTCTGGTAACTTTAATGGGAAATTGACCGATTAACTTGAGAGCCCCACTTTTTTTCTTTTCAATAAAAACAAACGATAAACGATGTAAATGACGAGCTTTTCTCAGTCAGGGTTAAGTCCGATGTCAGACTTTGCGAATTGCTAGCAAACCGCTCGATTCGCATAGTCTGACATCGCCCTAATGTGCGCGTGGTTAGTCGTCCAATCGTAACGATCGCAACAACGGCACAGCATTAGATGTAAGTCGATCGTACGTGCAACAAATGCGATCGCTACGATCGGAAGCTCCTTACGGTCGCACGTGTTGCGCGACCTATACGCATCTCCGCTACTGCGTTGGGGTTAATCTTGAGAGATCCTGCACAGTCGAATCCGGACGACGAATCCTGGGTGGGGGAGGGGTAACAGCACTCGACAATGTGGATGGAGAATTGAATGGAAATGAGAAAGAAAGACGTAATGCAGACCACCGATAAAGCTTATGAGGGAGGGGCGTGTTTGGACGAGCTTTTCTGAACATGCTCCATGGCTTTACTAACCCGCGCGTATTTTGATTAGCCGCCACGTCGCAATCCACGTTGCGTGTCATGAGGTGTGCGCGACGTATCTCGTCCACTAGCTCACATAGTCCGTCATTAGCATCGTCACTAAGCCTCTTGCGCCATTGGCCGATGTCAGACTTCGCGATTGGAGCGATTTGGTCATCATGGGAGTGATGTGAATCGCGCGATTCGCGCGATTCACATCACTCCCATAATGACCAAATCGCTCCAATCGCGAAGTCTGACATCGGCCTATGCTGAATGTTGGGTAGTGGATGGGGCACCCGAGCCGCGATGGAATGTTGGGGGTCCATCGGGGTTTCGTCGCAGAACCAGGCAGCCAACAGCCAGCCCTTTAATATTGTGATCCTATCTTCGTCATATCATTATTCAAGATTACAAATTCGCCTATATACGTATTTCTACAATGATGTAATACATAATAGGCACGAAGTAATAAAAGACGCAAATTAAACCGCAGTCTAAAATAGTAAAGGGATATTCTGGCATGGTTACGGCAATACAGCTAAGGTATTGGGAAATCTGCTATGTTGAACAATAAAAGCACCAAGTGACTCAGCATGCGGTCTCTGAATATCCTCGCAAGCGAGCTGCAGTAGGAAAATACGGTCTATTCTAGTTAGGGGGGCATCATGATGTAGTTTCTCGGAGAACTTGTGTAAACTGCAACATTTAAGTTTCGCACGCATGTCAAGTGAGTGCCCTCACCCCCCACCCCCTAGACTGGCTACGTTCCCCCTGGCTCGGAGTTACCGTGGATTTTTGGGAAAACTGCATCGCGATGCACCTCTAACTGTAATAGACCCGGAAAATATCCTAAATTTCCGCTACAATTTACAGGGCTGTCATAGAACGGGGGAAGTGATGATGGAAGGACTAAGGACCATGGTCGGAATGAACTAGGCGGCAATGTGAAGGGGAGCTTTCATTGTCGGTTGTCCGATCGTGACGATTGTTGCGATCGGACGAACGACTATGAAAGCGCCCAGACAGTCGCAGCGCAAAACTCTCACTGCATTCTTTTGCGGAGTAGGTGTAGGTGGCAGTATGCGTTAGGGAATGTTAGACTTCGACCTCAACGTTTCGGAATTTAAGAGTCAGCGCTGATTTAGCTGAAGGAGGGAATGGGGGACAGTCGCGGAGCGGCGCGCGAGCAGTTCGGTTTAACTCATGTCAAATTAGTCGCTTAATTCTTGTCGGTGAATCGCCGTTATCTCATCGCGATTCTTTGCAGTCGCAGACTGTGAACTATGCTCTAGACCGCATTCGCAGTTCGCGATTTGAGAGTTAGGATAGTGGGCGATGAAATATTTGAATAGATCAGAGTAGGGTATGCCGCTGAAAAGCTTGAATATGTATCGTTTGGAATCGCTGGAGAGTAGTAGATCAGGCGTTTTCAGGCGAAGCGATCAATACGTGTCAAGCTTCGTACCCGATCCAAATCTCATCATAGTGGCACTGTGAAGCATGTTTGCATTTTTCGAGTAAGCCACGTTTCGGTTTGGCCTCCGACCTTTTGAGCAAGCTAATCCTCAGATGTTCCTCAACAAATCCCCATTCCCTCACGGCAAGCTGGTAGCTTTGTGGAACAAATTTATGTTGTAAAACAAGTCTCTCTACTTACTAGAATCATGGTCGTTGATCAGGGAACTTTCAATGTTGATGTCGCGATTAAGCGTCGTACATTCCCTTTTTGTTCATCTAGTTCAATAGTGAGCTCCGAGGGCTTTAGCCCCATTTTCAACCCACTCGCAGTCATTTTCTCACCACACAATGTTTGCCATTCATGAAAAAAAACGAACTTCAACAACCCCTAAGCAGGTTAAAATTCAAGTTGAACGTGGCTATTTGCTCGGTTGGCTCCTCCGATTTTTATGAACTTAACTACTGACACGACGTTGTCTCGTTCTCAGATGTCGGTCGGACTGTTTAGAAAGAATCTGTCTTCCATTATTTACTGCTTCAAACTACAGCGGAAACGCCAAAATCAAATGATATTAAAGGAACGATGGACCACAGTCCCGCAGCGAAGAAGCTGCAAAAGAGGCAATCTGCCAAAAACTCGGTCTGCATTTACCCGGGATGTAGGCCAGGCCACAGTTTCTAGATCTTGCAGTTTGACCTTAGTAGAGCCATTACAAAAAATTTGTTGGACAATTGGATTGAAAATCGAGATGAAAGCGATGGTGCATCGCTGGGTAAGCTCCGAGAATGGTGTGTGAACCGTACTACGGATTTTGCGTAGTCGCAAAACGCGCATTGTGCAAGCTAGGATCGATTCTTGACCAGGATTGGAAGCGAGCCGACATGTAGACTAGCCTTTTCTTGACATCTCTCAGATTTCTTTGCACTCTCGCTGAAACCTTTTATAGTAACAAATTCGTCATGCGCTACATGGATTCTTTTCGATGTTACCATTCCTTATACAGTGCGTTTCAAAAGTATGTGGACTCTCAAATTCCAGATTTAAAAGATTACCAAAGGGCTTGGTGTTATGAGACTGTGCTCAATGGATTCCTCGTAGCCAATACGCATCAAAATAAGTTGGCAGATAATATCGCCTTACTTTCGTAAGAAAAAAAAATTGAATTGATTTTTTTCTTCGTTTCAAAAGCATGTGGACACTTGAGGAAGACTGGCATTTCATCGATATGTCTATTAGTGGCAAACTCCTTCCTGCCGGCGGACAAGCTCAGATCAGGACTGTATGATATTGGGAATGGCACGACAACATGGTCGTTCTCCTCCATGCATTGGAAGATTCATTCAGGACCCTGATAATTCTACTCAGCACACTTTGCGAGCCATCCACAATCCTTGACTGCTCAAAATAACAAAAGGGTAGCCCGCATCATGTTGAATTCTGCATTGTCTGTCCGAGCTCAGATGGTTACCTGCCTTGAGAACGATTATTTAGTTCCTCATCCGCTCAAATGAATACACCACTCGATAGGGGTTGAGAAAAGCTGCTCAATTCAAGGCTCAGTACAAGTTGGCAAGGTTGGAGTCTGGTTGCGAAAACGTGGCAACATAGGATTCGACCCGGCATAGGACACGGTTTTTTGAGAAATTTCTCTTTTTAAAACAAACAGCTTTTATTTATTTATTTATTATTTATTCAAAACGACACATAAGGCAGTCGTGGAAAACAACAATAATTGAGCAACAGTACAACATTCTTTCCCTATAGGTAACCTAATTATAGCTCAACAAATTTTTCTTAGCTAGGCGTTTGAAAAGCACAAAAGTGGGAGTGACGAGTGCCACATTAAATTTGAGAGAAGTATATATAGACCCCGCACAACAGGTGAAGCTATAGAGCTTTTCATGCACATTTTCATCTTGGGTGACCTTGAATCATGAAGGAGTTGATCTTGACGGACTGGATGGACTTAGTTACTACTGTTGGGGCCTGGCGGTCAAGCGCTCAAGTTTTCGAGAAGGAATTTCAGAGGAGGCCCGTTGATGGTCTGGAGCAGTTTCGCAAGAAACGTAAAGTTGTGACTGGCCTTTCCATCATCGCATATGAAAAATGAGGATTATGACTGTGTCAATTTACCAGGGCTCACTTCGATGTTCCATGGGAATTTCAATCTTCCCGGTTGGTTTTGCAGCAGAGGTGATGGAGTGGACTTCCGCCAGTTCTAGGTTCGAAGTGAAGAAGCTGAAGTATCCCCCAAATTGAATAACAGCGTTAGCAGTGTGACATACTGACTGTATATCTATTTACCTGGTATTTTCATGGAAGCAGAAATACGGCTATCTTTTGAAACACAACCGTTTGCAATGTAGTCCCTAAAGGAAATCGAGAGCTTTTTTCTAGTGCTCTGAATAATTGCCATGTACTGAAGAGGGGTTTCTTTTATATACTCTTCACAGGGATTGGATATTTGTCAATTGCTTGGCTTAGTCTTTACCCTTCTTTTCAAAATTGAACAGAAGCCCAATTAGTGTAAGAACTCCGGTAACGCAGCCTTTCACATAAATTTTTTCTGAGTTCTCAGATGGTTTCGATTGGCATGATATAGGAAGAAAGTACAATCTTAACCGAAAGATGCGCACTACTACTACTTGACCGCTATGGGGAGAAAAAAATACACTGCGACGCATAATCTTAGTTCCACTCACAAATTTCCCAGAAACATGAATCTGAGGACGTTTTCGAAAAAGGCTCTAGGGGCGAATTGTAACACATATAAACACAGTTCTGAATAACAATATAATTCCAATTTGAAGAGAAGCAAAAAAAATTATTTTCATTTTTCTGAAAATACCCGCCTTCCCAGTGACGCAAAATCATAGTTCCACCCCATGTTTCTCCGCTACATTTTGCTTTCACCCTACGAAATTCTGAAGTTATCATCCCGTAACGTTCCTCAGTTAATGGCAAAAGCAGAACCGCTGCCACAATCCCATAAAGGGGAAATTCTAGCAAAAGAGGTGCCGAAATTGTCGAAGTGTCAGATCACGCTGGAATTTGGTCGTAGTCACCTTACAACGAACAATTTCGTCGAAGATTCTCCAGTATATCCTATTGTAAGAGATTTTAATTACTATGCGACCGAGATAAGCGCCGTATCATGAGAAAACTGTACAACTTTATACGGCCGCGTATGGAAATCAAAACTTCTTCAGGAGTTAATGTCTCGATGGACGCAGTTCAACGTGTTTTCCAACATCGTCATGACAGTCCATGTATGGAAAATGAGAAATACACTTCTTGTGAAAAGAAACCAGGGAGAAAAACGAGCCATTATTCTTAGAAAGTTTTACCAAGTCGAGCGATTCCAGGACACTTCTTTATCTGTGACGTTTTGAAGCCGCTGACAATACTCCTAATCTTCTTCATCTCCATGTGTATTCCATGAAGAACAAAAAAACCGATCTGAGAAAGAAAAACGTTAAAAAAATAAATACACATATTCAAAATGACAAATGATGAAGTGTTACCATTTCACTCGACTTGGCGATACTTTCTAAGAAAAGAGGCTCGTTTTTCCCTGATATTTCTTTTGAAAAAAGTGTATTTCTTATCCTTCACACAGTGACTATCATGAGCGTGTTGGAAGACGCCTTAAACTGCATCTTTTGAGACATTAACTTCTGAAGAAGTTTTGATGTCCATACTCGGCCGTATAAAGTTGTACAATTTTCTCATGATACGGTCGGATAGTAACCGAGATCTTTTACAATACCATATACTGTAGAATCCTCGACGAAATTGTTCGTTGTAAGGTGACTGCGACCAAATTCTAGCGTGATCTGACACTTCGACAATTTCGGCACCTCTTTTGCTAGGATTTTCCCTTTATGGGATTCTGGCAGCGGTTCTGCTTCTGCCGATAACTGAGGAACCTTAAGAGATGATAATTTCAAAATCTTATTGGGTGAAAGCAAAATGTAGCGGAGAAACATGAGGTGGAACTATGATTTTGCGCCACTGGCAAGGCGGGTATTTTCAGAAAAATGAAAATAATTTTTTTTGCTTCTTTTCAAATTGGAACATATTGATATTCAGAACTGTGTTTATATGTGTTACAATTCGCCGCTAGAGCCTTTTTCGAAAACGTCCTCAGATTCATGTTTTTGGGAAATTTGTAGGTGGAACTAAGATTATGCGTCGCAGTGTAGTTCCATTCATACGTGTACACAATGCCGCTTTTCTTAATCCAAACTGTCGAACATTTTACGATTTTTTCGTTTTGCTTGTGTGCGGACAACTAACAGCAACAATCGTTTTATATACGGGGCTGGTAAAAAAGACTTTGCTGGTGGCGCATGTAAGGCCGATGTCAGACTTTGCGATTCGAGCGATTCGCTACTGTCTGCGATCAGATCGCGGCCACTGACACGACCGCAGACGCAGTGACCGTCGTCGCTATTGGCTGGTACCGCAACGCAGTCGCGGACGCTAGCGTATCGCTCGATTCACGAAGTTTGACATCAGCCTAAGCAAGCTTTAATACGCACAGGGTGTCGTGGTCAATGGAAGTCTTTCGGCGAAATATTCCCGAAGCCCCTATATACACAGACTCAAGTCCCTGTTCGTTCCTTCCAGTTCTTCATAATACGATGTCATCTGCGATCGCCGTTGAGTTCAAGGAGATCTTCCGTAATCGCTACAGTCTGAAGCAATTACATGATTTCTCCAATCGGTTAAGCTGTTGATAGCTTCCTAGAGGCAATAGGTCTGACTCTGCGAGACCCCTTTCCACTAGCTCTTAAGATGACGTCGTTATGGTCTAAGATTCGTCGAGGACCACGTTGACTTCAACCGGCGCAGCACAGCGTTCCTATGGCAAATTTTGATGTCGTCGGTGTATAAGGCTATTATGGCGTTTACTGATAAACTAGAATAAGCTCTTCAATTTCCAGTTGAGAGTATTTGTCGAATTTAGCACTGTGTGTCTAATGCCGTTTTGAACGAGAGGTGGAGTGTCTCTTCTTTTTTGGCCACCCTGTATGTGCAGTCGATCGCCGTTCGATTAGGCAGGTCTACGTAGTTGACATGGCGGATACCGCACTTGATAGAAGACGCGGATAAGCTGCTCCCAACATTCTTCGTTGGAAGTCAGCAAAATATGTTGCAAAACAGCTTACCCAGGCTTCTTCTATCAAGTGCGGCGGTCGCCACGTCAAGTCCGTAGACCCGCCTAATCAGGCGGCGAGGTATGGACTATGTGCAACCTTATATTGCTGAAAATTATGAGCACCCGCAAATTTCCGACTTCTTTGCACGTGTACATTGTTTCGACATTTCCTTTATGAAGTTACTGAAGAGCATCACAAGTGATAACTTTCATGAGGAACTGTCGATTGTCCGCTCTTAAGCTCTAGCATACTCCTTCTAAAGCTAGAAAACGAAATGTACGGCGGCCGCAGTGTGGACAGGCAGCTGCTGCATACCATGAACTTGTTTTAGAAGGGTTGTGTAAAAGCGAAGGGCAGGTTTCACCATATTTCCATAAAACTTATTATTCGCGGTATTTCAGTACAGTCCATATCCCGATGCTAGGGTAGGCGTGTAAGCGGAAGTGACGTGGCTGCTGCCGCACTTGACAGAAGCGGCGTGGATTAGTTGTTGCCAGCATTCTTCGCTGATATCCAACAATGTGTGTTGGAAGCAGCTTTCACGCAGCTTCTATCAAGTGCGGCAACAGCCACGTCACTTCCGCTTACACGCCTACCCTAGCTTCGGGATATGGACTGTAATTGCAACAATAAAATGCTCGGAACAGTGCACACGTGTGGAATAGTGGTGATTTTGCACGCGCCCACACTACTATATGTCATTAAGTTTTTATGAGTTTCTAATAATTGCAGTCTGGTCGCTCACCGCTGTCTTCCCAACAGCGATCCACAAGTTGATCGCTATTTCCAGCCCAAGATTTCCTCAACTTATCCTCGTCTTTGTTTGCGTATTGACGGTGCGTTGGCAAGTCCAGTCGATCGTGGTAGCGTCGTCAGACTGAGGTATGTATTTTTAAAAACAGAACCTCCTTGTCTTTCGAATCAGAATAGCCTTAAGAAAGGGTCCACTTGTAGTACTTGTGTGTGCCCGATAAACATCTGAGTTGTTGAAAACGAATTAACTCAAAAGTTTTGGTCACAACTGTAGTCATTGCCCAGTTTCATGACTTTTAGGAAACGTCTCCTATTTTCAGTACTCGTTCCGAATTTCGTGAGGCAGTGCGTAGGAGTTTGTGTGAGGGTATGAGTTTACCACGGCTACCTATCATCGCTGGTCAAGTAGCTATCGCCCCATCTCCTGCTCCACCTCCTGCAAGTGTTCCTCCTCCATCTGCCATTCGGGTTTCATCGCTCCGATGTCAGTTCAAAGTTCCATTTTGTGCTGTCATAATTTTACGTATGGACTTCACTTTTTAAACGTTTCAACTTTATAGCCGATGATGCCACTGCATCTCAGCCAAAAAAGCTGGAAGTGGTCTCCAAGCAGGCAACAAAGGTTACTGCTCTCTCAACTAAACTCGAATGGAAAATCGATCAGGTCATCATTTCTTCATCATTATCGCATGAGTTCGAGGTTTTCGGAAGGAAACCAAACGCATGCGAAAAGCGCTTCATTCTGCCATTCATAACTCTACTGCTTCTATTCAATATCAGTTATAAGCATAGTGAAAAAAGATTTGGTCACGTCATGCAGTGCTTTAAATGCAACTGTAATGCCCTCAGAGTGCCTCCACAGCTCCGAACAATTTTACAGTTGTCAGGCTACGTTTCGGCCTCGTTGGCTTTGTCAGAGCTTGGAAAGTTGAAGATGAATGCCACCTGCCCAAGCTTCATTCAAATTGAAAAGAATTCATCCAGACCATGTAGAGGTATCTACGAATTTCTCTTCAACTTTCCAGGCTCTTACGAAGCGGACGAGGCCCAAGCGTTAGACTGGTTAAGTGATTATGACATCTTGGTTGAAGCTGTACAAGCACTCTTATTGTTAGCAAAAAATACACCAACTGTCAAGATTCATTGACAGTCGGACATGAATGCAACCGTAACCTTTTGGCTTTGAGAACAAGTAGAAATCAGCGGCTTCCTTTCACCACCTGCGCAACTGATTGAATGCGTTGTTTGGTTTCGAACTAAGCTTAGGTAGCGTTTAAGAATTTATCTTGGACAAACTCACAGTTTCTGCGTATTCGATGGGAGTCCTTTTATCTCATGCATACGCACATGGCGACGTCATGCTTCATGTAGTGCTGAAGTGTGTTCTTGTATTCTTAGCAATATGGCCCTGTATATCAACTAAACAAGTGGAAAGTCTGATTTGGCAGCGTTGTTGAGTAATATCAACCATGTTACACTTTTAGTTCGAGAAGCTGATGAAACTCTTCAAAAATGGTCAAAATCTGATAAGCAGGCAGTTTGGTGTGCCTCAAGCTCCAACCGTGTGTTGGGAGCTCCACGTGTACCCGAACGGCAAGCGAGAAGAGGATATGAACAATGTATCTTTTTTCTTGCGTCAAGTGGGGCTGCAGGTAAAGATTTTCATTACATAATCTCAAATGAAGACAATAGAGTTCCATTACCCACCGTTTACCTTATTGTCTTCATAAGAGAGTCTGTGCTTAAGCGTGGTGAGGAACCAATCATGACGGAATTCCAAATCTACGCACTAGATGTGAGCTCTCAACGAGTCAGTGTATGTCGCGATACAAAGGATTTCACAAATCAACAGGGTCGAGGGAAATTTCAGGTCAGTTTTCTTTGGGATTTCCTAACTTCAAGTTGCTTTTTTCACTAGTTGGAGAGCGTGTCGGCCATCGCTAAATACACTACAGACATTTGTTACAACACTTTAAAAGACTGCCGGATAACATTATTGCCGTTGCCTATTAGTTACTTGAGGTGCTTAACGTTGAGGTTATGGAGGCTGCTTATTGCTCTCAGATCGGTGCTTTCGCTCAAATCTGGCTTGTTTCAGGTATCACGTGATAAAATGGCAGGTGCGCTGAGAGCTGATGGGTCGCTTCTGTTGATATGCGAGGTTTGAATATTTTCTCTACGTAGCTTGTCGTTTAGTAATGAATTTACCTATAAATAATACTTGACGCATTTCTCAAATCTAAGGCCATATGCCCTGTGGAGGTAGAAATTCTGAAATGTGATGTTTTCCCAATCGGGGCTGATCAGTAGAAGCTAAACACCGTACATGTGTGTGCAGGTAGAAATAAAATTTGCTGGAAGTTAAACACATAGAGAGAACAAATGTAATAGAATTTTTGAAGATCTTCAATCGTAAGATGAGGAGAAATTCCTTTGAATTCGTCACAATAACGGGAGAGTCATTCTGAATAAAGTTACCTTGATCATCATTCCGCAATAGGCCCAAGAAATTTTCTCACTGTTCTGTGCAGGCTGGCTGGTGAAAGCCATTAATGCACGTGATAAGTTCAGCCCGTGGCTATACCCTTGAGTGACTCGCACACTAACTAGAAGCGGTGGCTCCCACTTTCTTCACATATTGGGACGCACCCGCGGCGAGAGCGGCCGAGTCGGGTGGGGTGCACGCGAACTGTGCCATCGAATGCGAAAACGCCTTCGGAGCGCACGCGAACTATGCTGATGGAGCGTTTTTAAATTTATCCGCATAGTTCGCGGGCACTACTGACTCGACCGCTTTCGCCGCGGCCGCCCCTCAAAGTGTGAAGAAGGAGAGCCAGAAGCGATAACTGATGACTTATGTGAGAAGACAAATGCCTGACTCAGAAACGCTAAGAGAAATGTTGACGTCGGAACCCACTATTCGAAGTATTTTCAATTAATGGTTGTGATTTTCAATAGAAAATTCCGGTCTTGTGACTCGAAATTGTCATTCATTCCGAAGAAATCGTACTTCAACCGCTGTTAGCGTTTGTGAGCTATTTGCTATAGGTGGAATATTTCACTCCTGGATCGAAGATTTCCGTGGAACCTGCTGATGATGAAGAGTGCACGCTAGAGGATGTTGATGAGAAGGTGGAAATGAGCATACGAGAGAGTAATCGCGAGATGTGGGAATCGGAACTGTTCACAGATTGTGTTATCAAGGTGAGTATAAATTTGTAGTAATGAATACTTCTTGAAGCGGATAAACATTCCACGGTTGCACATAGCATTGAATGCTACTGCATGTTTACTCTGTGAGATTGAATCATTTTTCAATTTGAAGGTTGGCAGTAAGGAAATAAAGGCTCATCGCTGCGTTTTGGGGCAGCATTCTCCTGTATTTCGTTCGATGTTTAATAACGAGTCCATGATTGAAGCACGTGAAGGAATCATTGACATACAGGACGCGAAATACGAATCGGTACGTTATGTCTTTTTTCCTCAGCTGTGACACTTTTGTTGCACGCATTTTTTCTCACATGAAAAAGCCTGCGTTCTCTTTAGGTTCGAGCGATGGTGGAATTTATGTACACTGGATCTATGGACACTGTTGATTCCAACTCAGTCGACGAAGTGCTGGCAATAGGTATCTTCTGATGATTTGCCGTTACATTTGTCGCGATCGTGAGCTAGGATTTTGATTTCGGGACTGTCTTAGAGCTTTTTTTGCGATTTCTTGTTCCGTCTTCGCCTACTTCAGCGCATGTCCGGCGCTATATGGTACCGCCTCTTCAATCTGTCGTAGTTGAGAAGTTTCATAGCAAGCCGCCGCCCGTACTCAAGGCCCATTCCCCTCATCAAAAAAGTTGACCCGGCTCTCTCATATGATTCTGCAGATACTATCGCATCTCTTGGCAGACTGGCGACGCTGTGTATATGCTGTACAATGGATGAAGTGACAAATACAATATCCTACTTTTTGTATTATTCGCTCATTAATTAACAATTTTCCTTTAGTATTTATGTTCGGCTTTCAGTAAATCAGTCATATTGAATATATGATATATATGATATATATGTGTGAATATTATTACATATAGTGATTACTATATATAAGGAAACATGCGACATGTACAAACTAAACCTTCTTATGTTCTTTTTTCAATTGTTCCGATTTTAGCTGACAAATACGAAGTCCTTCCTTTAAAAGAGCAATGTGAGCGGATTATTTCGAACACAATAACGCAGAAGAACATAACTTCAATTGCTGTCTTTGCAGACACTTACACTGCAACTCTACTAAAACAGGTATGCGCTAATTAAAAATTGCATTGGAGTAATACATACGTGGGTTTTCAGGCTGTCATACGATACCTCACGGTTCACCATAAAAACATTATTCGAACACCTGAATGGAGAGCTATGAAAAAGGTTTGTCATTGGTTAACGTCAAATGATTGTTGTCGAAATGTTTTTCTATATTATCACCAGTTTAGCTGCGCACGCATTCGCGTGCATCACAGGGAATGCAATAGTATACAACAGGGCTAGCGGTATTTCTATAGCTCGCCGTGGCAAAATCCGCCCACCCAGATGGCGCATACGCATGGAATTTTACCCCATTTCTTCGCCAAACTTTATCCACTTTTTTGACCTCTGGGCCTTCTTTGAATCTACCTCTAATATTAGGCGGCAAACTCTACCGAGCTCGGTGGCGCCCACTCATAGATTTGGTCCATCCCTTCGTCAACCCTTTCCACCTATCCACTTTTCCCCGACATCTGAGCACTCTTTGAACCTACCTATAGTGATAGGTAGTAAACTACGTATACATCTGCGCACGCCGCTACCCAGCAATACCTTCTGAACTCTGTTCCCTTTTCGAGCTCTCCCCACCTTTTCCCCAGCCTCCAGGAGACTTCTTGAAACCGAGTTATAATGTTTTGCGAATAACTTCGCTCTCGCTCGAGCATGTTCTGCCCTCCGATAGGTCGATCCCCTTTCTTCCGCCAACCACCTCTTCACTTTTGCCGGTCTCCGAGACTTCTGGAATCGATTTATAAGCCTGGTAGCGAACTCCGCTCACTTCGGTTTATGCCACACCGAGCATTGAAATTGAAACTCCCCTCCTCTCCGGACTGTCCACATTATTTCCGGTCTCTCAGTCATCTGAGAGCCGAATTATGAGACCTTGTAGGGACCGCAATCGGGCTGTTAATTTTCGTGGCAAACCCCGCCCACTTTCGCACATATTCCGCCCGCCAGCACCGGGTAACTCCCCTCCCTCCTCCAACCCCAACCCACGTTTTTACCGGTTTCTGAGTCATCTCGGAGCTGAATTATGAGACCTTGTAGGGACCGCAATCGGGCTGTTAATTTTCGTGGCAAACCCCGCCCACTTTCGCACATATTCCGCCCGCCAGCACCGGGTAACTCCCCTCCCTCCTCCAACCCCAACCCACGTTTTTACCGGTTTCT
>KZ347578.1:35151-45558 GCA_002352805.1 Teladorsagia circumcincta | reverse complement strand
CGTGAATTTCCCTCGTCAATTTTTGAAAATCCTCGACGTGGGAATTTTTTTCATTACTGTACGTGCTGAGCTGTTCTAGTGACCATTTGATAGAGCAAATCTTCTAGTTTACGATGACATACTATGTTTCCCGACAGGACGAGTTTGAATGGAGTTACACCATTGAAAAGTTCAAAAACTCGCACCCATCACCAATTTTCCTCGTTAATCGACCTAAATTGAGTATTTCGTATCGATTCTCAGAACTTTCATACTGATTAGAAAGAGCACGTCGCAAAACCTCTAGATCTTCTTTCAGATCAGAAATTCGTTCATTTTGAAGAAAGTTATAGTCATTTGAATATATGTTATAATTCGGATCAGTAGATAAGCTCTCCATGGCCACCAATCAGAATCAACCTATTCGCAGGGGAATTATAGCTTCTTCATGTCTATTTCAAAGTTTTTTTCTCGTTTCTCAGTAGGATTGATTGTAAATGGTCTTTCTTCGACTTCCTAATTGGTGAAGATCTTCATAGTGGAGGGTAAAGCTGAATGGCCGTTTTTTTCAAGGAAAGAAGGGTTGAACAAATTTCGCATACTCGACTTCTTAACAGAGCATTTCTTGGACTCCCGCAGCTGGTAGGGGGGGGGTCGTATTCCGAAATTTCCCTCGCTCACTCCTCGCTTGACCCTGCATGGCTACTAAAACAAGAACACAATATCGAAGAGCCTTGTTCACCAACAAATGCAACAAACAGATGGCCTCATCGAGCACAGTCATACGGTATCGTATTGCGAGAAATCTGCCTGTGGGGAGAAAGAAACTTGAAAAGTAAGTGAATATTAAGAAATATCCAGAAAGAAACAGATTCTCCTAGCCACCATGAAGCTTACGAGAGTGAAATCAAAAAAGTATGGAAAAATGGGGCTCTCCACGACCTTGACTGATAACTAGCCCGTTGCCACGATACCGGGCAAGATTGGAGAGAACAGAAAAAGGTGCTTTTCGCCACTTCATCATTTTCGCTCGTATCTGGTATCAATATGTGAATAATTAAAAGTAGGTCGTTTTGTGACTCAGAGAGGAGTTGTGCATTTCCGGAAATGATACTGTAGTGGTTCCCTGGGTTGCTTTTCAACGCCACAGTTCTCGGAGCGCCTGTGGAGAACCGTGACAGTCAAAGTAAATAGTTCTGAATTGCAGCAAAACCAGTTCTATGTTTTTGCAAATCCATCGACCCTTTTCCCACGGAGAAGTTATTGCCAGATAATTAATTTATACCTTGGAGATGAAATTATCCAACATTAATTACCTCACGACCACTTCTCAGAGCCCATTGAAACAGATTTGTATGTAAAACTTCTACAACAGTGGGTGATCACTCTGACCCGAAAAATAACATTAACTTTTAGTGGCGGCACACTTGGCATCGGTTTGGCGCCATGGTGATTTCGGGATTTTCTTACCAATTTTGGTAGAAATACACTATTACTCAGCCCTTACGCCAAAACAACAGAAGCTCTTTTCCCGAGTGGCGCACTTAGCGATCCCCACGGAGGTGTCCGCGAAAATCGGGACCGAGCAAACTCAAAAATGGTGTCGTGATAGGTAAGCAGTCAAACAACGCGGTGAAAAAGTAGTGGAGGTGACAGCGACATCACTTAGCTTTGCAGTAACGGCGCGGTATATACAGTACATATAACATTTTGCACGAAATCAATAGCATAACTTTCAAAAAGGAGCCGTCATTCGAAATTAGAGAAACGATGCGGTCATACCCAAGAGAGACACTGACACTCGGATTCTCCCTACTTTCATTGGGTCTGAAATTTCGAGAAGGTATTTCGGTAGGATAGAGGACTCGGCAAAGCGATCTTCAAAGAGCAGGCCATGCAGGTGACTTCTTCTCACTGCATCACCACAGGTTAACCCATTCCCGACAATGGCAGCCACCAGTGGCTGACGCGAAGATCCTCACTTGGGACTACGAAATCTACCGGTGACCCTCATAGGAAAAGTTTCAGCTAAAACTGTTGATTTTTAGTGCTTCACCCCACTCAAAAAAGGGTCGCGAAGGACAATAACAGCCACCGGTGGCTGCCATTTAGCGATCGTCTCAAACGGCGCTGGTCCGAAAGGGCACGTTGAAAATCCTGCGCGGTCGCCAATGGGTTAAATTCCCAAGAACACATTCGCTTACCACTGAAACCAATCCATTTCCTTAAGTTCTGCAAGATTTATGTGCTATATGTGCTAATTTATAGCCGTTGGACGTCACCTAGTAGGATTTATTTTAGAACCATGGGATTTCGGCACTTGTACGCCTTCATTCCAACATTTCGACCAAGTTCTGAGGGAATTAGTAGAACAGTGCTGTTTTTGTAGTAAAGTCACATGAAAGCGTTTACAGAAGTGAGTGTATCTTAGCAACTTTGACCAAATTCTGCTGTGATAGCGCCAATTACTCATTTTAAAACGCTACGAAGTTGGGTTTTCCTTTATCACGAATGAAAGTGCACAAGAAGGTGGGCACGGAAAAAAGCGAAAGAAAAAAGGCAATACTAAGGAAAAAGGGGAGCGGAAATTGAAAAAAGAACGAAACGACAAGAAATGATCAATGGTTCAGGCTTGATAGGAAACTAGGAAGATAAACTTTTAGATACAAACAAAAGGGAAATGACAAGGCATGTGCATGCGGTAACAAGCCTTACGCACAACACTGCTCTGGTAAAGCCCCACCCAGGCTCGAAGCATTCAAATCTTCACTTTCACTTCAAGCCACGAGTCGGTACCCGGTTCCACACCAGTCTCTCATAGAGTGAGAAAGGGGAGGGGGTCCGTAAGCGCAGGATGCGCGACTCAATGCCGCTAAGGCATTGCCTTTTGTGCTGCCATGCTGCCATACCCAGATGCGCTCTCTGGCGTTCTTCCTCTTCTCGCAGCGTTGTCTCTCCGTCATATCACAGTCGGTCTCACAAGGAAAACTTTAGTGTTTTCTATGGCCTTTTTGCATTTCCTCCCCAACTGCGTCCCTCACTGCAATTTTTGTCTGATTTTTGAGCAAAGGCAAGTGCAAAGGTTTTCACCTTCGACACTAATTGTGTGGGACCATGCGCTACCCTAGCCAAGAACATAAGAATGTGACAAACGAAAAACTCACCTTGGAAAGCCCCTAGAAAGGGAGCTGATCCGCTTCGAAGTGGGCGTGGTTAGAAGTTGCCGAGGGTACTGCAGCCGATTCCCTCGGCAACTTCTAACTACGCTTAAGCGGCTTTCCAAGGTAAATTTCTTGTTCAGTCACACTTCTTATGTTCTTGGCTAGGGCTAGCGCATCGTTCCATACCTTGTGTCGAAGATACGAACCCTGCTGGGCCTGTTGCTTCCACTCACAGAAATGCAGAAATGTAATAGCGCAATGTTACTCCGAGGTGAGGGGGGGGACGCAGCTTGTAGAAGCGCGCCTAAGCTAACCCAACAGAAAAAGGACGATCCGGACGGAATGAGGATTGCTTACGCACAGCGGAAACTCTCTTGTCCTTTAGGGCTCAAGTTAGTCCTTAAAGAGTGTTTTCGATCAGACGCAATGTTACGGGCTGATCCTCGGTCCACATTGCGTCAATGTAATGCTTGACTCTCAAATCAGATTTAATCGTGGTCATCACACCTGACAAAGTGGAGCGGTGACTGGAGGTGGTGTTTGGCGCTCCGCATTGAATGGACATTTGGAATGAACCTCGCTCAAACCCGCCGAAGTCTGCCACTCATAAACCCTCTTCAGTAGATTATGTGTATAACACAGAGTGCACAGACTTTGCGTTTTACTACAATAAAAAGTGACGAAAAGGAAGAAGGAAATGCGAAGGGCGAATTGAGTGAAGTAGTAAGCCGAAGGACACTGTGTAACAATGAATGAAAAGGATTCAAACACGAAAACAGCCATTGTTCGTGAGAAGCCGGCGCCGAACAAGACAGCTCTGCATAGCCACAAATAACCTCATATTCATGAGGAAAACGCAGGAAATGAATTCGAAGAGTGTGCGAAATACTCGAGCGGAGTACTCGAAGAGAACGCTGAGTAATCGAACGAGAGGTGACCGAGTCAAGCGAGTCAAGGTGAATGGGCTATTTCGACATCGCGCGGTTCTCACCATGACGAAACCGACATGGACAGAATGTACCCAAAACGCAGAAAACTGCCGAAAAACGGCCATCCATTTTAATAGTTCAGCAAAAAATTTAACAAATATGGAACAATCCTTCGAAGTTTTTTTGGTGCGAATTAATTGGAGGGGAGGACCACGCGGCGTTCTGTACCCCCCTCCACCCATCACTTCTAAGCCTGTACCTTGCACCTCTGAGGCCTTGTCCGTGTGCCACTGTACAGAACTGTCACGCTGCGGCGAAATGCTATCGGCCCCTATGACTAAGCTTTAGCGGTGAAAAAGGAGAGAGCGCCGCGTCCCCCCCCCTCCCACCTAAGTTGTCACCATTTTTTAGGTTGTAAGCATGGAAGCTTTTTTTTCACGAATCAGCTAGAAAGTAAACGAAACCGTCAACTACAATGGTGTGCAAAACTTAGGGACGGAAGTAACTTTCACATGATATTTGGTTGCTAGTTGATCTAGGTCGATTAAATTTGGCACATACATAGTAGTCAATGATGCGATACAGTGCAGAGAGTTACTAGCAGAAAAGGGCAAGGGAACAATTAGAAAAGACCTTTTCCTTAAAATACCCTCTCTGAAGCGGTCGATGGGTGAGGCTACTCCGACTCGTGGTAGATATTCAGAAGAGAGAAGCTGGTCCTTGATGGGGTGTGTGAACACTACGGACTGCAAAGCATGCTCTGCCACGTGCTCCAATACTCGCCACGAGATTGGCTAAGAGTTCTTGGAGGAGAGCCGTCCATTCCATGAAGACCGCAATTGACAACTGCTGGACAATTGATGGCGCATTGGGATGCCCTACAATAGCTCTCCTGAATGCACGCCACACATGCTTCATAGAATTTGACTGGAGGAAGCGGGCAGATTTCACCAATAGCCGGAAATCCTCGCTTTTCAAGAGTTTCCCACTTGGGCTGCTCGATGCTCTCACACCTTGTCCTCCATACGATTGGAGTACACCTCTGAAAAGACGCACATAGGTGAGGAGTACAGCGCCACAATAACGTCGATCAGAAAGTCCGTGATTAGGGGTTGGGAGGTTGGTACGCCCTTGCCAGTTCATGCCTCCCCACTCATATCGAATGGACTATCTAAACAATCATGTTGAACGGTTTTCCCGGGTCCATTACGTGATCCTATTCTCGCCACATGCGGGTAAGTCCAAAATCACTATTCACACCCAACTGATCTTACAATTAGCTGAGATGAGAACGCGATTTACCAAGTTGGTGGCCCATCGCTAGTGACCCGGCACTTAGCAAATGTTCTCGCCGAGGCGCGGGTTTAGAAGGAACATCAGATACTGTTGGTCATCTGGAGAGACCATGCCTATACGGTCACTGTACCAGTGTTCAGCCTAGGATTACGTGCCTTACAATCCTGATAAATGGTTTTGTAACTGCAGCCTGCAATACGTGGGTCCATTTTTGCCTGTTGCAAAAAGCAGCAATCACCTGCTGTTGCGGTTGTTTGTGATCCACCATCTACTCCTCTATGGGTAGCAGTGGCGGTGGTCCATACTGCTCCCCATGCGCATAAAACAGTACTGTGAGCAACACCGACCTCCTGGACACATCTTCCCTCTTCCAGTTACCCAGTGATTCTTCCTTGCGTGAGGTCATGCTGGTGTTGCCTCCGAGACTTGCTGTAGTTAAGAACACCACTATATTCCACAAAGGCTCCTCCGTGGTTAGTACCCTCCTTCTTCTCCTGTTCCACCAACCCTCTCGTGCCACGGGGCCGGTCCCTTTGGCTCCAGGTTCAGGCGTACCGCGAGATATATAAGGTCCAGTTCATAGTGCATAAATGGAAGGCCTTTAGCATCATGCTCGCAAACTTTCATCCAGTTCCACTGAATTGTTGAAAAGTTACGCCACCTAATCCATTTCGTCCCTAAGTTTTGCACACCAGTGTATAAGACTGGCGAAGGCTACGAATGGCAGTGGGGACTTCCTACAACGGAATCAACTCTTCCAGCCCTCCACTTTTGTCTAAGGACACACTCCACGATCAAGTGGCTGCGGCAACTTGACTCGAATATGAAAATAGGGTGTGAAGTGGATCGCGAAATAAGAAAAAAGCTGAAGAAACCGTTTGAAACACTGAAAATATAGGCCTCCTAGTTTTAAGATATGGAGAATTCTAAGAGGCAGGCTGTTAGAAAAGAGGTAATGGATGTTGCTGGAAAAAAAAGACACAAAGGTAGAAAAGATAGCAGATCAGCGGCCCAGCAGGTGAGTTGCACTCGAACGGTGGACGCACTGACCAGCAGCAGGGCGGATTAACCAGCTTAGTTTATTTACGGTGTTTCTAGGGCTCCTTCTGCTACAACGACGCTCCGTGTTGCGCCGGCTATGCTCCCTCCTTGTTTTCAGCTTACTAGCAGCATTCTTCTCACCTAAATGGTATGCGTTCAAGTGGACTACAAAGTAATTGTTTGCTTTCAGAAACTCAGTCCGTCCTCAGTGAATTATCTCTCGAGGAGTTGGCGCCCTCACTTCTGTTAAAGGAGGGAGAGTCCCAAAACGTTTTTATTTATTTGTGTTCAAAAATGCCATAAAGAAGAATTGAGCCAGCATGAAGATATAGGAAGCTCCCAACAAGAAATTCAAAAATAACGGTATTACCGGGCACAGTATTCGAGATTTAATTCAGTAAATTATCAGCGAACAACAAAGAATACTCAAAAGGAGACGGATGAGCTTGCATACCAAGCGCTTCGCAATACTTTCGTGAAATAGTGCACTGTAGAGAAGATTACAGCACCTAAGTTTGTTAGAACGGTCTCGAACTTCAAAATAACGTACAGTGGCGCTCAAAAGTCATCGGTGGAATACTTTTTCGACCGTAACGTTTTTCCTGCACTATCAAATCAGTTCAAATTTTCATACGTTTTGGGGAAAAGCCTCCTTCGCTTAATAGCGATATTACAGCAGAAGAGGAGAAAGAGCAAGAACGAAACAATTATTTCATCAGAAATTCCCGAGTATGACAAAATTCCATGTAATCTTAAAACTGTTGTAAAAAAAAGCTTAGAATCCCACGAAATAATCGTACTCTCGATATAAAACATTAAGCATCTTCAATACGTTGTTGATTGCCTTCCGGAGCAGCTGAAACCTTGACGGATCATATATGGAATCAGTCATTGAATTCACTGTCTGTTGGGGAAACCACCTCCAAATTACTCCAAATCTGGCGAGTTTCTCCTCCATATTTTTGGCTCTTTCTGTGACGAAGGTTTCCCTACCCCCTTTCATAGTTTTTCCATAGTTTTCACAGTTGAAAATGTATTCCACCGAAAACTTTTAAGCGCTACTGTAGCAATTTGCTGTAAAACGATCAACCGTTCAAACCACACAAGCACAGGGCTATGAGGAAAAAGGACGGGCTATACTCAGACTTCGGTCTCAACACAGGCTTGCATCGGCTTTGCGCACGTTCGCCATTTAGGTGCCTTAGAAAGCTAGGTAAGTGTCAAGCAACAATGCTGAGTCAACATGGGAAGGGTACCACATCCCTCCGGCTCCAAAAGCCGAAAAATCAGAGAGGATTACTCTGAAGCGAATCAAGGGCAGCCTTGGAAAAGAGAAGAGCGAAGTAAAAGTGTGCCTGCCTGGGACATGTTCTAAACGGACGCTTTCACGGACGATGAGGTACACCTGACATGAGAAATTCTTGCTATCCTTCATTATTTTTATGAATGAACACCACGAAGAACTCTGAAAACTCATGTCATGTGTGTTGGGCTTTCAGTGAATATTCGCATCACAGTGTTATTATAATTATAATACTCTTTTCGAAAAAAAAACAAATTGTGCAGAGAGACTTTACAAAAAAACGAAGAAAATCTGCATTGTTTTGAGAACTAACATTCACAGAAGATATAATATCCTACACTTTACAAATCGAACAGTCATGGTGAAGCGACGGGGCACAGTGAAGTAAAGAAGCTTCAAAAAACCCGACGTCACAGAGAAATGAACGTGTGAGTTCCTCGCTTTTTAAAATTGAACGTAATTTCGGATTCATTTCCGGATTTCAACTCGGTATTGACTCGGTAATGATTCCCATGCACCCATGAAATTTCACCAGTTTCGCCCCATGGGCGAAGGTGACAGTGCGCACGAGCGCAACTGTATCAATTCCTACAACTTCCGCAATGAAATATAAATAAGAGAGGCAAATTAATTTAAGTTGATCAGTTAGTTTAATGAAACGTTAAATAAAAAAATCAAACAGAAAACATTAAATAAATCAGTTGTAAAAGTGTTTGCTACGTCCTCATCACGAATGCTTGTTTCCTTGACATGGTAGAAAAACTTGAAACACCCTGCCCCTCTCATTGGAAATACAACTTTTCACTCTCTTGAACCTCCTACGGAAATTCCAATAAAGAATGCGAAATGCGTATTAGATAATTCATCTCATTATGTTGAATATAGTAGTGTTTGATTTTCGCAGCTCAAGCAGAAATGGGGAACACACACAGGTGGATTTCTCGAGCAGAAACGTCGTTGAGAGATGAATTCGAGGATTCAATGTCCAGTGGACAAACACACTCACAGACGGACTTTGATTGTTGGCGCGCGCAGGCGTCACTCAAGAAGACGACCACTTCACTGAGTAACAAACACGAATACGCTGCAAAATCCACACCCCTTCTCGCACAAATACCTGACTCGCATTCAGGAACTCTTAAGGGGATGCATACTTGTTGGAGTTGACAGATGAACCATCAGCAGCTGCATCAAGCTAACCGATCCCTATGAGGTGTGCCCTGAGTATGACTTCCATTGCGGAGCTCGTTTGACCAATGCGTAGTAGGCATACAAGACGACTAGCTGATGTTCGGAGCATGAGTATTTCCTCCCTCTCTCACTATCTCTCCCCTTATTTGCAAATTTGAGCCCGGGGAGGTGGAATGGCATGTTTGCCGGATGCCAGTTTGTATCAAAGGGCCACAAAAGCGTGAGCAAAATCCCTAACTAATGTGTAACCTTCGTTGTTCTGTGTTCTGAGCATGAGCTTTTCAACCCAAAATTCAATCAAAATATATTACACTTATCCCTTGGTTCATTTCGTAAAAGAGCCATTAAGTTAATCAATGCGGAAATTTCTTGAAATACTATAAACCATGACTGATGGACTAATTTGCTCCTGTTTCTTACTTTCTTAGTGGCTTTGCCTTGTGTCTTGTCCATTATAATGTACCTATGTATTGTAATGTGTGTTCGATTCGTAATATTGTACCCTGTTCAAAACTGCATCTCTCGGCTTGTTTTTCTATTACGATTTATTTTTACTACCCACGCAGATATTCTGAGATATTCTGCGTCTATGAATAAATAAATAAATAAATAAATAAATAAAAACCCGATATTACGGCAACAATAAAACGGCTTAACTAATACTATACATTAATTTCACGACAAATGCTATAGAATACGGCTCAAACTTTCACGGAGCCTCACGGTCATTGCCAAACTCCCAATGAATGCTTTTCTGGCAGATTTCCGAATAACAGCTATGTAGGCACATCCAAAGAGCGATCTCTTGTCTTAAGGACGTGATGAGAAGCGCGATTCACCACCTCGGCGAAACGTCTCGTCTCAACTTCTAGCTGAAATTTCGATATGTCCTTCTTTTGCAAGAATTTGATGTGGGTGCCCTGTGTCACTCAATCGGACGCCGTTTGAGTAATATCCCCAGGGTATTCAGCATTGGTTCATATCACAATGCGAAAGTAACTCGCGCGGCAGAGGCTATGAATTTCTACCCTTTATAAATGGCAAAGGCTAATTTGTTTCTAGATCCTCAACAACAATACCCATGAATTTACTCAGGTGGACAAATTACTCACTTACAGAAGATCAGAAAATTGAAAAGATAACAGAAGAGCTCCCTAGGAAAGTTACATCATTTGGACGGGTGAACAGAAGCGCGAAGATGGAGATCATTTTGCAGCGCAGCTATTGTCTCGCTCCAGTACTCCTATTTTGATGAGCAGAAAATTATAGCAAAAGGGTCTGCGTGCGATTCATATTAGCGAATTTATATGAGTACACAGAATTCCATCGGGAGCCAGAATTCAAAAATCTGCGTTGAAAAAGTATGAAATAGGTTCTTGCATAGAAAAATGCGGTAAGAAGCGAAGAGACCTCCTTCAGCGAAGAGACCTCCTGCTTGTCTGCACCCTCTCAGCGAAATAGTGGTATCATGCTAAAGGAGGAACAGACCCAGTTCGGGAATGTTTGG
>KZ347577.1:13309-44162 GCA_002352805.1 Teladorsagia circumcincta | reverse complement strand
AAGATGTGTCCCTCCTGTTTGCCCTGATCTTCGGGCGCTACTCTTGCGTCCACCAAAAACTGGGTCATGTGTCTTAATTTCGATTGCTACCTGCTGTTTTTGGCAGCAGTTCGCCTTGGCAGTGTTTCACAAGAATGCTGTGTTGCGAACAAAATTTTCGCCTCACAATCAGACGGAACTCGATCGCCCCGTAAGCAAGAGATGGAGCAAGAGAGCTCGAGTCTTGTCTAAGGCAAAAGTTGTTTACAACCCAGCATTATTGCAGGTTTGTATGTCTTAATGGCGCTAAAAAATAGAGCTGAGATTATTTGCAATCAAATAGATAAAGGGTGAAGTCTCGACATTGACCAATCCCTGTCTGGGATGTGCCACGCATCCCACTGCCACCCAGAATCGTAGTGACACTCGCATGTGTTGTTGCCGATACAATAGTTTTCCGGGGCCTGCTGTTGGCAATTAGGTGTTTTTATCCTCTCAGGCAATATTAGTGCGAATTCACGTGTAGGTATGGGATGCTTAGATGGCCTAGGTGCGACTAAACCCGGGATTTCTTTGGATCGCGTGCGTAAATGCCAAAATGCCTTCTCAGTTGCGAATATACCAGCTCCAACTAAGCTACAAGAGGAGATTTTTCGAATGGTTTTGGTCATACAATATTCAGAACACCTCCTTCAACACCTAGTTAACTAGGACGTGGTGATCGTGAGTGATTTGAAGTCACGATCCCCCTCATTGGAGTGTCCGCCTGGAGGCCCGTCGCGCGACGAAATGGCAGAGAGCACACGAGCCAGGAACGAGTCGCAGCGCACGCTGTATCGATTTAGCGTCAGGTTGAATAGAAGGTCCCATACTACGAATAGCACATTACACGCTCGTCCGCTGGCTCATCTGCGTCTCTGCCGTCTTGCTACGCGACGGGCCTCCTGTCGGGTACCCCCCCCCCCCTTATTGAGATCGATTGAGCGAAGCTGCATGAAGACAAGATCCATGGAAAGAGTAATCAGAATAATCTTTGCATGTCCAAAACATATTCGAACCTTTCCATCCTGCATACGGAAGTCGAACGTATGGCGTATTCCGACAGGCTTTGAACTGAAGTAAAAAAGAACAGTGTTGGCTGACTACGGTATTGCGTTGGCGAAAATCTCATGTCTGAACTCATTCAGTCTACTTCCTATGTTTCAGTATAGGCAGAGCTAGTAGAGCGGTATTTGGCGTGTGCTGCGGTTTGTCGCATACCCATCCGGCGCTTTGTTGACATGGCTTTAGTGGCTTTAAGCATGCCATTTGTACATTCACATTTATCATCAGGTCTTGCTGCGTTCCATACTCCGAATCAACTCCCTAAAACCTCTTACTCCACTCCGCCGATTGTTTCCGAGGTTATTATCTGAAAGGCTATTGTTCGAAAAATAGCCGTGCTCAAATTATTTCTCAACAGGTGGCTACCTCTACCCCGGAAACTTGCCGTCTCACTTGCTCTATATAAGCAAGCTCACTGTCTTGTCGTCGATAGTTTATTATTGTTTGGTAAATGAGGATGTGCCGCAGCCTCACTCGTCACACGCAGCGAGATTTCGATAGAAGTGGTACTTTTTCTATCTTTGTACTCTTTAACTTTTTAGCTGTCATTGTAAAAATGGCCTGAGACATTGCACCGTTACAAAAACCCCTAAAACCCCTGAACCCCTAAAGGTTGCAGATCGACACGCAATTCGTACGAAGGATATGCCACAGGGTCCAGTGTAGCCGTCTCGCGCCGCAATCGACGCCGCCCTCCCATCCTGCTGCCGTCTAGCTTTAACGCTCAGCAGACAGACATCAGCGCGCTCGCAAAGGTCATGCAAAAATGAAAAGTGTATGCAGGCACGCGAGTTATTAACACGTGAGCCCTTGCCATGCGTTTTTGAGTTGCGAAGCACAACTAATTCTTTGGTGTTCCAGATGTCTCGGCCATGCAAGGCCTCACTCATAGCCCTTTGTGCGATATGGCGACTTGGCGACTATGCTGAAGAAATTAGTTTCGACTGAAGGATCGCCTACGTAGCATCGATAAACGCTGATTGGGTGGAGCCATTTCGACTGTTGCGCACCTAGCCTTTCCACCCTGTTCGTGAGATCGCCAAATCGCATTATCGCCGTTTTTCGACTTCGCGTGTGCTTCCTTTCAGCGTGTTCGCCAATTCGCATAAGTTGTGAGCTACGAGCTGAACCTGAGGAATTGGTTCATAAACAAACTAATTGGAGATTGTGCTCTGAATGACTCCGAAGATATATGACGTCTAAATTTCGGCGTTGTGAGATTGGATTTCTGAAATCTTGCATACGCCAACGAGTCCCTCTGCAAGAGCCCACCATAGCGCCATTGCACACGGGAGTAGACCTAAGAAATCGCCCTTGATGACGTCGCATCATCTTTGATTCACTATTTATTCAAATGTGTATGCTTGTCGCCGGGGGACGAAGACACGATGGCTAAGGATTTTCTCCGAGAAAATCCCATTACGCAAATTCTATTGCGGGAATGCGTAGCTTTTTAGCTCTTCCTATGGTAGAAGCTTCCAAGTAGTTTCGACCCTGAATAGAAGCTTTGTGCCAAATAATCCTGAACACCTCCCACATCTGATGGCAATCTCCTGCATAAACGCTCCTGCTTAATTCGAGTTTGGCCTCCTTCACATTGCAAAATTTAAGAGGAGCCTTTCAGATAGTGCAAGAGCTCTAGTACAACATCTGGGATCAATTCCCATCAAAACAAGGTCAATCTCGCGATTTGTTTTTGATTATCTACGCTTCACAATATTCTTAGCACGTGTTTACAACCTTAAGAATAGACGAAGCATTCGTCAGCCAATTTCTATGAAGATGAGCCACGCAGTCCACTTCCTTCCTTCCCTCTTCTTCATTGAAATATATCGTCCATGAATGGGTTCTCCACATTCTAGAACTAATCTAAATATTATAAAATTTTTGAGCTAGTTCTTCTTGAAGCAACACCCCCAGAAGAACTCGTCTCGAAAAATCCATTCATGGGGTGATAAAGGGCAGCTCACGTGTAATACAGATGTGCCGTTGTCGCGAGTCGAAATTCGAAAGAGCGGCGCTAAGGTCTTGCAAAGCTGGCTTGTGGCTCTTGAACGGGTTAACTTGGCTGTGTTGTGCTTGCGCGACTTTCGTGGTCTTGAGCGATTACATGTAGACTGCGCCGCGCTCAAAGGAATATTGCCCGTTTTTTTGATTGTTTTTACTTGCTCAAATCGTTCAAAGCAACAGTCTCAGCACGGTCGAAGGCAAGAGGGCGTGGAGTACAGAAGTCGCACCCCTTCTTGCCAACCGTAGAGGTCACGGTTTGCACCGTGAATCGACTTTTGCGATCGTTTTGAAACCACAGGAACTGTTTGAAGTCGATTCACAATGCAAATCGGGATCGTGAACGAATCTCCACTGCTGTGACTTTTGTCCGCCACGCCCACTTCGACCCTGCTGGGACTGTTGCTTTAATTATGCTATTTCGTTGTTTGTATTAGTGCAAATATTTTTGCTTACATTGGTGCATGTGCGATTGCAGTTGCATTTCTTGTTGACACGAGCCAGCAATAAATGCCAGCACTTCGGACAACTCGTCCAAAACGCCCGTCCCCCATTTGAGGCAGGATGAGACGGGTTCTTGTTTAAGTTCTCCATCGGCAATTTCTTTATTCCTTTTTCATTTCCAGTCAACTTGATATCCACCGCTTCATTGTCGACAGCTTTTCCCCCACCAAATCGATCTGGGATTGTTGCTACAAATGTGTTCTGGGACGTTAGTAAAGTAACCTTAACTCCCGATTATGTGGTGAGTTAGGATTACTATGGAAGAAGAAGTCAGAAAACAGCAAACTAACCCTAGATCAGACAGGAGGTCCACAATTCATCTTCGAATACCAAAAACAAGAAAAGAAACCAAGGAAAACAAGAAAAATAGGCTGCACAAAGCAGCTGAAGAATGTAGGATAACGGCTGATTTTTTAATTCATAGTTAGTGGAGGATGGTCAGAGAAAAGAAAGACCATTCGGATGAGGAGGCGCAGATACCACGTGTGCCACGTTGACCCTCCAGTAAAAAGTCCTTCGGAATACTTTTTTCTAAATAGTATGAGCACTCTAGAATAGAAGAATGCAAAGTCCAGCTGACGCGAATGTTCGTTTTCGAGCCACTTTTTCTAAATTTTCAGATTTCTGTCTTAATTTTACAAAGAAAAGCTTCGGCAAAAATCTCTGCACATCGAAGTTGACAACTTCTTTCGGTGGGTGTAATTATAATTAGTGAGCTGACAATGCCAAGAGCTTCTCTACGGACAAATCTTTTCAGTGGTGTGCTCTGAAGCGCTTCGTCACTCTTTAGCTCTCTATCTAACTCTCCTATCTTGAAGGAAAACAATCTGGAGCTTGTAACAAAGAATTGCCTCTCTTGAATTCTACTCTCGGAACAGTAAAAGTTCCAATCATGGCACTGCTCTGACGTCATTTCACCGAGGCAGTGAGCAACGAAAAGATGTCGTCAAGAATTCAAACAATTGGTTGGCTATTCTGCGGAATTGTTTACCATTGGTGACTATTTTTATCCCCGTGGACAAAAATAGCGAGCTGAAATTAAATTTAGCACCCACACACACACACCGACAAGCCATTGTTTTCTCCTACGAGATCCAAAGATCATCTTCACCCTTTGAAGGCTGCTCGGCTTGTACTCGACGCAGGATTTGGGGCCCTTTACGGATCAAACATGTAGTTCTCTTGCTGTTAACCTGGGAAAGTCGAAACTGATGCGAAAGCCTCTCTCCTGGTCCGTTCGTTTAGAAGTTTCATTTTAGGGTGGAATAAATCAGTCCTGGAGTCACACAATCGAATAAGAAGGCATGAAATTCTATCAAATCTCCAAACGGAGACCTTTCTCCTGCCTTCGTCCAGCCTCGGGTTGAAGCCGTGATGGATTCTGGATTGCGGTAGTGGCTGCAAGATCCGTACTTCATTCGTACTGCTTTATGCATCAAATTTACCGAACACCCCGTAAGATCAAGTAGGACTCCTTCGGATCATGCAGCGCCGTCCCAAGTTCCCACAACCTTATACTGCGAGACAAAGCACTATCGCTGCGCTTCCTTGCCTTATAATTCCGTTCAAAAAATCGTTTAGCAGATCGGGAAGCCCGTTTTGAGCTCAGCGTCTCAAGGCGAGTACAAGAGTATAGAGTTGCTCACAAATAGCCGGACCGGCCTGATGACCTTCCTTGGTTAATGAGCAGTAAAAGTAGGCTGTTGAGGTACTTCCAAGTTAGGTTCAGGTTCAGGATTTGTTTTGTCGCTCTTTCACTTACTTCGTGAAGACCTCTTTTTCTACAAGGATGAACCCACTTGGTAGACCAATTCCCTTCATCTTCATCCCCATTGGGGTTTCTCGGCGAACAACATATGTCCAGCAAAATTGTACAACCTGCTAAAGGCGCTTCGAATAAGTTCCTTTCGAAATAGTTGATAAACAGCTTACACGAGTCTATGGCTAAGCAAGGATGTATTCGGCGAAGGGCTTCGGATGCGCAAACGAGAGATTATAACGATGACAGAGAAGCAGACAGCGGTGGAGCCACCGGAGGAGGCGGAGTTCACAAACTTTCACCCATAATATCCTTCTTACTCGTCGTTCTCAGGCCGCTTTCTGTCGTACTGATGACCAGCATTGCATACTCTTGCAACTACTCACCCTTTCACTCGCTTGGCATATCCGGAGAGGCTACCGTGGAATGTGCCGTTAAGGCGTCAAGTCAGGTTCAGGTCTCGACTTCGTCGCCATTGGAACTGTATCACCTCCTAAACTCCTTTACTACACCGTAGAGAGTGCTCATGTATAGTAAATCCCATTGGCTTCAGTAGGACGTTTACCAAGGGATTCCGATTTCCAAATTCGTTGCTTATTTTGGCCGCATTCCGACGTTGTTGACAGTTTTGTCGGGCATCATCGCATTATGTACTGCTGCCACACAGACATCCACATCGTCGTCAGTCGTTCTCAACGGACTCAATCAGACTATTCGCCATGTTTGTCGACCGATGGCGCTGTCTGCTCCATGCCACCAATCTGTTTCATCCCGTTGCCCCGTTCCTTCTTCGAAACTCTTAAGAAGGCCACTCCAGCGTTGTGAATTGGTATTGGGGCGGGCATTGAATAAAACTTCTTTAGCACTTCTCTTCACACAATCTCCGAATTTCAGCTAAGTTTTAACGAATTTCCTTTTATTGAATCAATTTTGTTGCTAATTGGCTTAAAGGTTCAACTAAGCTAGTTTTTCTTAGTTGGATCGGAACACATCCATTCATTTCAGTCGTGTGTGGAAAGATTGGTTTTGCTTGTACATAATGGCCGTGAAAGGGTATATTCTGCCTCAACTGGACCGATTTGGTTTGAAGTGGGCTCAGAAATGAAGATTTCACGAAAGAACTTCGTCTTATGGAAGATAAAAGAAGTTGCTCGATTTTTCACTCAAATAGGTAAATAATAAACTCAAATTTACGGAACAGTTTTATTGTTACCCAAATATGTACCAATCTCTATCAGCCGGGTAACGGTAACTAGAAGCGGAGTTTACTATCAGAAGGCAGCTCATTAAAATCAAGGTAGAGGTGGTCAGTGTGCAGGGCTGAAGAAAATATCATGAGAAACGACCCACAGCCCGGGAACTGCGGCCCCTTCCCTTCCCGTTGATTTCCGCACTGATTTGACCTGAGGGGAGAATGCCTCATAATAACGAGAGAATTGAGGCCCTACACATATAAGGGTGGCTTTCCATCTGTGACTTCGAATCGAGAACAGTCCGATCGCCGTACTGCTGGCCTGATGGTGTCGAAAACCGGATTGTATTACGACAGGTGGCCCACTTGTGAATTACCTGACGAATTCTTTGATCTCGAACTTCAGTAGGGTTGATAAGACATTTGGTCGGGTAGTCGTAAATGGTTCCGACCCTTTGAGACTCTGAAGGAGGCGTTTTTCGCCGAAACGTTGGCCTAATGAAGGTCAGTTACCAACCTCATGTGAGTTAAGAAGAATTATCAGCAGCAATGATGCGACCTCTGCTAACCGGCTAGAGATTTGTGACGATGGGTGTGTAGCAGCAATGGCGCCGCGGAAAGGGCCATGCTAGATCGCCGAGGGGGGCACACACTTCGCTGCAAATTGCCCGTCGATCCTCACCTTTCGAAATTCCCCTTGCCTTTTCTCTGGGTAAGTCTCCCCCTTCGATTTTCAAGTCTGTCGTGGAATCTTCCTTTATAGTCTAACAAAGCCAAACATAAGCTTTTAGTGCAACATAAAGCAGGATAGGATGCGCTACACCTTCTACATGCTTTCGTTAATTGTCGTGGTGGCAGCTTGAATGCTATTAGCCTGTCCAATGACTTGTGGCCAGTTTACAGTGTTTTTGTCCTCTTAAACGAATCTGATATCAATTTAACGACTCCGGAGAAAAAGTAGGCTTCGTTCGCCTTGACGGCCTACATTCCAGGATTTGAACCTCGCTTCGCACGCTACTTGTGTGGCGCCATTCACCACTACATACTGCCATCCTCGGTGTAATGTAAAATCAACTATTCTACAGTAAAGAGGCAAACAAAGAAGAACAAAGTTGCATTCTTGGCTATGTTACAGCCTAACTTTAGGAAATCGCCAAGTTTTTGTTATAAACGGACCTCAAGAATAATTCGTTCTTAGCAAGCGCTTTTGCACTACCTGAAAGCGACTAAATCAACGAATTTCGCTGAGCTACAAAAAAAGTGAGAGCGAGCTTCTGGAATTCTTATGAAACTTATCGATTTATTTATTTATTTGTCTATCTATTTATTGATTTATTTATTTTTTTATTTATCTGTTGATTTATTTATTAGTTATTTTTATTTATTACTTATTCATTTATAAATTGATATGTTGATCTAAACACTATGTTGTAGAGTGAAAAATGTGAAACTCTCAAGTATTCGCTTAAGAAGCCTGAAAACATTCCCAAAAGGGCTGCGAAAGCCTTTAAGCTTCTAAGCGCAGAATTTTTTGCCCCCCTGCTTTCCATAAATGTAGAAAATTTGGCGCAATTTTTTTAGAATTTTTCCAAGTCAGTCGATAGCTTTTGTCTGGCGACAAGCTGAATTTCAGGCATATTGTATAGATATTGTACTGGTTGCCGGAATCCAAGTATGCCTGAAGGGGCATCAGTCAGTCAGTAAGTCCTGCTACAAACGGCGCGTCGACGCAGCGTCAGCTAGTGTTTCAGTCAACGTTTTTGCTAAACTTTTCCTGCGCTGTTCTAATTAAACGACCAAAAGAAGCCAGAAGGCTCAATTTAATTGACCACGATTCGATCTTTGTGCAAAAGCACACGGCCTCTTTGCTTCCTCATTGATGGACATGTGCTCGGATTTCCTTGCCAGAGGCTGCAATATACCCACAAGTGACCAACGTCGGCTGAGAAACACACGGATGCAGATTGCCCAGTTACCCAGACATTTGAAGTGCACCTACATTTCATCATGAAAGTCTCTGGCTCTTCTGGGTGACATCAGTATTGATCAAAGTGCCTAACGGGACCTACGCGACCCGGAATTCGGCGTTTCTAGTATGAACGCCATTTCACGGCGCCTCGCGCTGAACTGAATATTTCGGTAAGTATTTTGTAAGAAATTCAAACTTGTCTTGACTCCTCATATAATCTGATTGGGGTAGAGGTGATGTCATGGCTCGGGCAAGATTCACGTATCATGCACACAGTCTTGAAGCCTAATCTTGGGAAGCATTTCCCTCGGATCAACCATACTTTTCATCCTACGTGGCAGATTAACTGGCATCAAAGTTATTTGTAAGCGTAGAAGCATGACATCGAATCCTTTCAATTGCCCCCATGGCTCTGAATGGAAGAAGAGTGCGTGTAGCACCCCGAAAAGTGATAATCTATAACGATCCGTTAAACTTCCATTATAAGACTGAAGCCGAAACAATACGGTCAAATCTTCGTTGACTCAGTCATGTTTAGCTTTCACTTTACGGAATCGTAACCTTTCTAAAGCGGATCTGAGCGCTTACCATGTACTAGTAAGCTATCAGTACCTTATCACTTATCGGTCCAGATATTATGACTTCTGAAGGCAGGGTTTGGGCTCAGACCCACTTATCAAGCCCTTAGACTGGCTAGAAGTGCGTGGAACGCAACTACAGAAGGGACGCCACGATCCTGTATCAAAACGAGTCACTAAGACGCTATCCGCTGGGGACTTCAGCACGCTCCACCAGTAGAGACACGCTCCGCCTACCGTTGGATATGTTGTCTGTGTCGCAATGTTGATCTGTTATGCTCTCTCTACTCGTACTTCTCTACCACTCTCCGCGCTAACATTATCTCTCATTCCCCCGCCGGTCTTTTGAACTTTTCCGCAGCCTAGAGCAATAGGCTCGTATTCCTGTATATTTCACAATTTTTTTCCTCCCCCTCCCTCTAGCGGTCTCCCTCCCAACCCTACTTTCACATTTGGGTGGAATTACCTCAACAATTTAATACTGAATCGTGCCTTCAAGCTGCAGATCTTCAGTTAATTCAGATTCTTACAAATGTCTTGTTTGTTCCTCTCAACATTCATTCACTTAGTTAGATATTTATCCATTTATTCAATTATTTATGTGTTTATTTATTTATTTTTATTTGTTTTCGATTGCGGGAGCTGTGGGTTTCAGCCCCGCCTGGGGCTAAAGTTTTGTTCACAACCTAGCATTCTTGTGAAATATTTATTTATTTATTTATTTATTTAAATATTTAAATATTTATTTATTTATTTATTTATTTATTTATTTATTTATTTATTTATTTATTTATTTATTTATTTATTTATTTAATGTGTGCATAATTGCGCTGAAATGCAGAACTCAAGTAGGTCGACTCAGCTCTCAACTACTAACATAAAGAAAGCTAAAGCAGACCATCACAAAAGAAGGTAAAAAGTTTTCCAGCTAAAGTATTAGAAAAAACACCTTCAAGAAACCACGGAATTTAAGCCTGATCTATTGTGTTTGTATCACATTGCTTTTTTGAAATGCAATCGTAGCCACAATCCCGCACCCTCTGCACTGAATTGCCAAATCCGTTGGATTACCCAATCTTATTGCGACGGCCTTAAAGCCTATTTTACTGAATGGAGGGATTGAAGCCGTACTAATTAAGGGCGCTCGATGTCATTGCACGCCCTCCGAGCTTCTTGTATTGTCGAAATTCCCCTCGTGGTAGGCATAAGGAAAGCCTCAATCAAGTGAGTCCGATTCTGATCGCACATAGTTTGACTTCTAAATAAGCCGAATCTGCTAACTAACTCGAATTTTTCTACTACACCCCTCTATTAGTTGATATTACTTCTCAAATACTTTCATGAAACCGGAAGCCGACTTCCGGAACGACTTGAGATCTCAATGCTTGCCTTTCTTGAAGCCATAGCTGTCACGCCCGGCTTTATATAAAGCCGACTTCCCGTTGTCGCAACCCAATTTCAGGCTTTGTTATCGGGCCATTAGGGCTATGTGGGCTTCAGAAGTTTGGTCTTTGACGCAGCCGGGTCTGCTTCCAGCTAATGTCACACGAATGAGTCATGAAAAACAGATCTTTGTTCTCATTATTCACCTCTTTTCTCTTTGCCGTAGTGAATTCTAGCTTCTACAAAGGAGTCCTCCCAAACGAAGAATTTTTGAATAGAGAGCGAAATTCAAACTTTTCACAGTTGCCTTTTTCTAGCTGATTTTCACTCAGTTTTGTCACTGAAAATCATTTGGTGACTCAGATGTACTTCGAAGACAGACCGATGAAAAAGCAACCTATCCAAATTGAGTTGGGGATGGTGAGTGGTCCCAGAAAGGAGGGAAACCATGAAATCGGCCCAAAACACGAGAAATGGGATCCATTCCTTCCCCCTTGGCATAGATGCGACTCCCATCGTTGTGCCTTCTTCAATAGAAAGCTCTCTCTGCCATCTAATCACTCGCTGCGCATAACTCTGCGGCTAGTGATTAGATCATTGATGGGCGTGGATCGCCAAGTGCGCCAAGAGTGAGCCATGTTAAATCGCCGAAGTGAAATCTTCCGCTGCCAATTGCGTGTCAGTTCGCATCCTCAGAAGATTCGCCTGTCTTTCCACTGATTTTCCAGGCAATTTTTCGCTTCTTCGACCTTCGTCCTAATCGTGGAATCCTCCTTTAAATGTTTCTGCTGCACTGCCTAACCTGAAAATTGTCAACCAGCGCTCATCACTTTACCGTTGATTTTTATCTGTTTCGTCTGCCAAGTGAACGTTACAACGACCTCTCAATGGCAGTGAGGCGACGCTGATTTTCACCATTTCTGTAATTTATAATTGAACAGTTGTATCAAATAATTTTATTATTTTATTATAATTTAATAATTACACTAGTTTAATATAATTTTTAATTTATAATTTTGTGGTAGTCGTACTCGATTCAAATTACCCTTGAAATTTAGGCTCTATAGCAGTGTACGGGGGTATTCTCTGTCCAACCTAAGAGGGGAACAGGAACTTTGGATGAAATGGAAATTACTCACTTAAAGCTCCTTCCCGCCTGAGACTTCGTTTAGTCTCTTTTTAACAAAACGAATACACTTTACGTGGTTTCAATTACATTGCCAATACAGGCCACAATATCTTGCAGAAGCGCCGAAAATTTCTTAGTGGGGATTCAAAGAAGTCGTAACTCTCCGATTCGCACGTGTGAGCAGGCGGAGATTGAACGCTGGGGTTCTCTTATACTTAGATTATCGTCAAGGTAATGGAGGTCTAAAGGGTTCTTTCAATCAAATTATTTAAAAAATGAAGTAATGAGCCCAAACTAACCCCGACTAGTGGTTTGTTAGTGTATAGACAACACTAATACATTCACGCCGATGGCCGCCCATATGGGCTGCCAACAGCATGTGCTCCTGGGACGATGGCAGCCCATATAGCCTGCCAGGTAATATTTGCCTGCCATTTGTTTATATCATAATCTTTCTTGATATTCTCGATATCAATGAAATAGATAGGGGCTAGCGTATAACCAACTTCCGTGCAGAGGAAAAGTCTCCACTTCATACTTTGCGCTTTGTCCGGAACGGTGACAGCCCGTATGGACTGCAGCGGCCGATGCACCGAAAAAGGCGCCCGTCCGTGGGAGCGCGTCTGCGAAAATCGCGCTCGTCGCGAATGTGTTAATAAACGGTTCATACCATGAAAGTGAAGAACTTCGCATCACCACGATCTGCTATATTTTTTACATGATTTTAACACCATAAATCTTTATGCATTGATGTTGTGCCATAGCGATGTTCTTTATTTATGTTAACAGAACATCACATGGATATAGTGGAGGTGGGGTAGCGGTAGTATTCGCCGCAAATCGTGCGCATGGTCAGGGGATCAAGCTCCGCATCGGATTTCTCCCCACCCCTGCCCTGTGTAGGTCGGTTGATCAGTACCAGATTCGTCTGGAAGGGAAAGTACCGACTTTCCTGTCGGAAGGCTCTCAGTGAGCTAAATCGCAAACAAATGTGGCTACGATTCCTAATGGAAAGCAAGTGCGAGCACATTGCAAGAGGCGGTAAATTTAGGTCCAAAGACTGATCCTCTCTTGAGGAATGACTTCTTCTTCGTTCCATGCCCTTCTGTGATTCATACCCTGACAAGGAGATCTCAAATATCAGACAGATCACGTGGTAAAATATTTGTATGGTATTCGCTGTGTCCAAGACTTTTTCAATCGAATTATATGACATTAAATTTTCATAATGTCCAGTTACTTTCGCGAGCTTCTATTTTTCATTCTAGACTCACATGTTGACCGAAGTGCCTCAAGGAAAAACGAGGGACTTGCTGCTCCAGTTAAGCTTTACTTAATGATTTATTGACGCTTCGCATAATTACTCACTCACGCATTCACACGGAAACTCACTGCAAAGTCTCCGCTGAAAAACGCCTCTCCACATTGTTGCGGAATGTCTCCTAGAGAAAAAAAACTGCAGATTTCGAAAGCCATGCACTCTTTTTCCGGCTTCAGGTCATTGCTAGTATGTTTTTCAGCTTAACCTGGCTATTGCCACACGAGCTATCTATCTACAATTCGGGGGAGAGAATTCATCTGATTTGAACCTCAATGCTTTATTATGAATAGGGTAAAGGTGATTTTGATTTGTCTACTGGACCGCGACTATGTGCACCCTTACTGACAGTCTTTTCGCAGACGTGTGTTTATTCGCTTCTATTGACGTCTGCCTTAAAGGCAGTGAACACGACGGATGTAGGCGGTGACTGACTGGACCTCCCATCGCATTTTGGGCTGTGGTAGGGACCGCCTTCTAACGCCCTCCCACCAGTAACGTTCAGTGACGTCATCGAGCCACTACGCCATGAAGCCACCGTGGCCACTACCTTGACACCTAAATATTGCTTCAAGCTACTGAGATCTTTATTTTTGATAGTAGCAACGATGCTGTACTTATCGATTTCATCGATTTATTCCTTTCTTTAAACAGTACTCGACCATATCTACTACCGGGTTCAGACTGAACATATGTTGCCATTGAGGGATAATATCGACGCCATTTTTCTTAGGACTCGAAGCCGAGTTAGCTCTTTGAACCATTTTTTTATTTGAATACTGCCTGATCCTGCAAACTCTCATCCAGCTTCTTACGCTTCAAAGTATACCTCCCTGTTAGATGTCGAATGAGAGAGCTACATTAAAGATAATCTTTCGTGGGTTGGTTAGAATTTCTATGTTTTTGTTTGGCTCGAAACTCAAGTTAATCTCTTCAGAAGTCCGTGAATGTCATTGAGCTTGGTTAAAGGATACGGGATACGGGGGACTGTTGTGGCAATACATATAAAGCCGCGTAGAACATCTCCTTTCGTTAAAGACAGGAGAGAGCCATAGACGGAAGAGGAGGGGCTCTAAGATGCGTGAGTAATTTTTTCCCGAATTCCAGCCTTCTTCTGGGCTCCTAGAAGATTTCACAGCCATATTGCGATAGCGTCGCGCTTGGCGTTTTTGTCATTGAATTGAACCAAACTCGATAAAGCTAGAGCAATTGGGGATGAAGTCCAATAAACCAATGGTGAAGAGAGAGGGTCTAAAAGTATTACAAAGGAGAAAAGGAGTACATAATATCGTGATACGACAAGATATAGGACAGATATAGATAAAGGGCTTGACCGGTTTAAATCCTGGACAGGATTCTTGTTTTACTCTATCGATGCCAGGTAAAATAGGGGCTCAAGAAGGTATTAAAAAAACGTTCGTGCAATAATCCCTTACCGTCTGATTACCCCTCCCTTTGGGCTGTATGATCTTTATTCCGGATGGTTCAGAAAGGGGGTAGATAATGCGGCATGGTCCAGGCCAGGCTGGCAATGCATAACGTTTCTAAACATGACCTAGGTGTTATTTTCTCTGCGTCGATGACTTTCAGAGCGCTTTGAAACACGAGCCAACGCTCTCACCATGCTTGCTGATCTTTGAGCGTACGAGCCATCCCTTCCCAGCAGAAACGGGACCCACGTCAAGAATTCTTATTCATCAAGGTGTTCTGACTCCGTCCTTGGCTATTACTCTATGGCATAGCCATATTAATATGGGGGTACTCTTTCGAAAGCTTCTTTATACCACGTAAATGTTTTGTAGATCGAAAAGTGATTGTCAACAGCTCTGGAACCATGTGAACTCTGGGAACATGAGTGACAACCATCAAAGAACGACTAAACTCATCTTCTCTTTAGAATTCTTTCCTCTCACATTCATATTCGGAACTTCCTCTTGGTCCACGAGCGACTGCCGAACGCCCTTCCAGGAAAGTGTCCCATGACTTTTCGCTTTTCAATTGGGTCCTGCAATTGAACTTATCCTGACACATAACAATTCTATATTCAATTGTGTCTATATTCAATTGTGAAAAGCATATAATAGTCAAACGTCAGACCCTCAAAACACCAATGCTCGTTCCGGTGCGGTTACGTGGTCCCTCCCCAGCATCGAAACAGCTAAATGGTTTTTTTGCCTTGGAATTTTTTTGTACAGGACACCATTATCGTGATAAACGCACCCTTGTACAGTGTGAGGCAGATATGGAAGGTTTTTGAACAAGGCTGGATTTACACTTTGCGATGATTCATTTCCTTCATGAGTGAGACAGAGCTGTCAGAGATGTGCCTGCGGCTTGAGAGTGCGTGAGAAAAGGGGACTTGTTGTGATTGCCGCCCCTCTCGCTTCAGAACGGCGGTTTACACGCATGGTGGACCGTCTGCGTTCTCGGTCGTCTACTGTGCTGTCTAGGCTTTATTTTGCGGTCTCTTCAATTTTTTCTTCGTTCGTTACATCGCATCTGTAGTCTCATTCCAAATATAACAACCACATTTGTGGAAATGCTGAACGGTGCCCTTAAATTCTCTATGTGACTGTCTTACGTTGACCTCATTGAATGGGGCCTCTCAAGCTACTGCACTTTTCCGTCTACGCTACTCTTTTCTCTGCTATCTCGAACGGTAAAATCTGCACACTAGAAGTGATAAAGGAGTTCCTGCTATGTCTCACCGTAGAACGTGCCTTCGAAGGCACAACTCAGTCACAAAACATGTAAACGATTCTCTTTGGTCTGTAGGATAGTCCACTCGAGGACAATCACCGATGTGGCTCTTTCGTGCATAGAGGTAGTCCGACAACGGCGCTAGGGCCTGGCAAAGAGTGCTTCATCTGCTTCAATTTTCCGTGTCCCCATCATCTGTGTGCGCGTCATACGCCAACAGAAGACTAAAAAAATTTCAAATGACTGTAATTCTGATATATATCGGGTACCTAAACGAAGCTTCTCTGTTTATTGCTTATTTGGTTATTTATTCGCACAATCTCTGAAGTGCGCCATTAATTGAAAGATTGGGAGGTTGAACATTTTTCCTTTCTACTACGAACTATTGGAACGGCATCTCTCTATCGAAAGAGCATTCTGATTTTCTATAATTTCCATTTCTTCAATTCAATGAACTAAATTTGTACACACTACAGAATACTTTTCCGGTTTTTTTTTTGTGGGATGATGCTCCTTCCTTTCCAATCACATTTAAATAAGACTACCGCCATAGATTGATCTCGCTACAGGTGCGCCATGCCCTTTGTTGTTTTCCCAAAACCAGAAAGATTTGTTAGTGGCGTAACAACGCTCTGCGGGAGAAAGCTGATGGGCAAGCAAAGACAGCATATTTACCGTTTCATGGGCCTTATAATATTTGCTCGATCTCAGACAAGTAGAAAACTTGGCTGGGCAAAGCAGGTCTCAGTCAGGATACAATCCACGGAATAAGTAAAGTTGGTGGTAAGGTAACTTGCCAGTGACTCGTTCACGGCTTATAGTGAGCCGTGTCGATTACTCCAGTGCAGTTTCAGGGGCTGATCAATGCTCGAAGCATCAACGCTGGAAGCAAACAAAATAAGAACGTTGGCTATGGTGTCCCCCTAAAGGCCCACTGTGCGCGAGGGAAGAGACGCAGATGCGGCAATAGACGAGTCGTAGCGCGTGCTGTGCTTTATGAGGCGTAGTATGGTACACTCTATTCGACCTAAGCCTAACCGCTACAGTATGCTGCTTCTTGTCCTTTGCCGCGTCTGCGTCTCTTCCTTGGACTCCTTGGGGGACACCCCGTTGGCTACTGTTCTTGCGAATTCTAAGAATTTTCACTTCTACTCATAACAGAAGACGAAGGAACTTAGGTTCATTCCCTATGTAGTATGTGCTGTCCTTGTTGAATAAGAAAGCAGTCTGGGAAGTTGCCCTTCCCACATTCGTTGGTGTCTCTGATTTCCAATTGAACATCGCTATACATTTTCATGTGAAATGCACGTATTGTTCGTGATTGCATAGCTAGGCCAATATCAGAATCGAGTGATTCGCAAAGTCTTAATCGGCCTTACCGTCGTCGAGTTACCAAATGCCACTGTCATAATATTTAATACCAAGGGAGCAAAGGCTTGTGAATGTCACAGCACCGTATTGGCGGTCAAAAACAAGGGTGTCCTTCGATAATTCGGTGACTACGAATTTCTTACTGTTTGCGGCCGGCCTGTGCTGTGATCACAGTCATGTTTGACGGCTGATTTGATGATGTTTGAACACCAAAAATTAAAGGCCATGGATGTTATGCCTGAAAGGCGCAGTAGTTTCATGACGTCATTGTGCGGTAAATCAGAACCCTCAGCATGCTGGCTGATCCAACAATGACTTCAGGACGACATCACCTCTACGCCTCTCAGCCGTCGACTTACTACTTCCAAGGCTAAAAAATAAATCAGACCGGAGAACAAGAAAGGCTGCGAGCTTGAAGATCTTACTCGGTTGGAATACTGTAGCAAGTGCTTGTGCTTGCATACATATAAGGGTAGAAGGGAGCGATCACGCCGGCCTCCACGTGGATTTGCTAACCTTGCGTTACACAGTGAAGGAGTCGAGATATATAGAAGCTGAGATAGAAATTGTCCAGACCCCTCAAGCCAATGTCAAATGATCATGGAAATCGGACGATAACGATAACTTTATCACGTAAACCAAGCTGCCACCGCGACTCCTTCCACATCAACATGGGGGTGTTTTTGCCACGCGAAAATGGGTTTCGGCGCATTATCACGCCCTTGAAAAGGCGCCACTACCACTGAAACACTACCTGTTGTCTCTTTAAACAGGACCCCTACCCAATCCAGTACGTAACTTTCCTTATCGTCTCCACAGGAATTATCGTGACCACTTCGTTCCGGGGCCTACTAGAGGATGGGTCCCCTCACCCAACTAGGAGATTGGTCCCCTTACCCGCTTCGTGGACAAACTCCCGAGCTCGGGGACAAAACCCCATTCTCGTCACAGAACCCATTATTTTTTTCGATGGTTCCTATGACGCAATCATGCGAAACGGTCAGTGCCGTCGACCCTCTGCGTCTCCGCCGGCAGGGGACAAATCCCTTAGCCGGGACCTTAACCTTTCAGGGGCCGGGTGCAGTAAGTTCTAGTTGGGGCTCGCTGCACCTGGCCCCTGAGAGTGATGAGGACCTTGAGCCCGGATCTCGTCCTTTCCCCGCATGTGTGCGAGCAGTCGGTGGGGTTGTTCCACATAGCACACTCGCAGTACATACGTGGTCAATTCCCTAATCGAATCCCGCCCAGCCTACCCACATCCCTTTCCTTGTGGACCGTTCACTGGTCAAGATCTATGGGAAAGAAGCAGTGACTTATACTCCAGCTAATCAAGCGAGACCAAATTGCTTTTTAATGCCATCAGCATTGCATTTGGAAGTCGAATGCTTGGCGCATCACAAAAATTAGGACTTATTAACTTTACCTTCTGTTTCTGACTCTTTCATGGCGCTCCGCTACAGGCATTGCCAAAGAGAGCAGTGTGCTTCTATAATAAAAGAGATGATCATCTCTCAATAGTAGCGTGTACTCGTATGTGTTCCCTATCGGCCTTCTATTGTAAATAAACGAAAGTGATTATGGACGGGTGATCAGGTCCGTAAATCAAATTTGACAGTAGAATGAACAGGTAAGGTACTCGGCTAAGGCATTTCTGTGTGCGACACACATTTAGCCTTCACTCGGAATATCAGCAATATTGGAGTGCGAATTCGACCTATCAACTCGATCATGTTTACCAGTGGATATGTGACGCACTATATACCTTTGGTCTAGCTTGTTCTCAACTAGCTGATCCCAGACGAGGCTGACGTTTTGTATGGTTTATGTGAGCTCCGATACATAACATTGAAGACATGTCCCTGGATCATATTGATGCGGTTCTTGTACTCGAATACGATGTATTGGTGCGAAGTGGACCGACAGCAAAGAAGAAAGGAAAATATTTCGTCCAGAACGCTGGAATTAAGAGCTCACCCATCTTTGGAATCAGCTGCGCTGAGGCAATGAGAGACTAAGCGCGCAGAGGAGAGTATGGGGTGAGAGAGCGCACTAGTTGAGAGAGCACCAAACAACAGTTTGGTGAAAGAAAAAATGCAGCTTCAGCAGCTCACTTTGGAAGGCCCTAGTCAGGTGATTTGTGTCCACAGGAATGCCACATCTTCGATTTACCCCTAAGGGTCTCTCCTACAGAATTCAAAGGGAATCATTCTTACGAAATCTGCCTGGGGTGTGCCTTTAAGCTTGAACCATGCGTGTACTAACTCCCTACTCATCTTCGGCATAACGTAAATACTGCTGTTGTGTGCAGTGTGTCTATTTCAAACTTCATCAAGGATAGTGTTGCAAAGAACCAAGAACCGATTATTTTGCCAAAGGCGGCTCAGAAGGGACACGCACTGACATGAGATTAGTATCCCACGGCGCCCTTTGTTCCAAAGACTATGTTGCTTCATCATGAAGACGTGATGCATCCCAAAGGGATTAATCAATGCTGAATGAATAAACTTCAATCATCACCATTCAGTCTATTTGTGGCTACTTTTCTGTGTCCTCTGCGGATGCCAATAAAGTTTTGTGGTTGGCGCACTCATTAGAAAAAGTATTCGTTGTTGAAAATCAGCTCCTCTGTCCTTCTATGGAATTTCTTGTAAAGTGAAATGTACCCCTACCCGAGTCTCATGCCCCCCCCCCTCCTGCCTCGGCGCTTTAGGGAGGATTAAAGTCAGAGTGCTAACAAAAAGTTAATATAAAATGATCGAAAAGCATCAAGAATAAAGCTTTCGGTATGATATCGTCACACCGTAAGGTTGTCGTCGTCGGCCAGCCATGTGATTTGGGCTCCTTACAGGCTCATAATTAAATAAATGAGAATTTTAACTTGTTTCTGAATGTTAACTGCTGTTTTTGGCCGCAGTTCGCTTTGCGAATTCTTCACAAGAATGCTGGGTTGTGAGCAAAACTTTCGCACCAGACGGGACTCGAACCCGCACCTTTTGCGATCCGGGCAAGTGCGCTACCAGTCACGCTACCGGGGCTGCGACCCGTACACCACGAAAAGCTGAGTTGGAACGAAATGGAGCTCTGATAGCGTAACTGGGAGCGTACTTGCCCGGATCGCAAAAGGTGCGGGTTCGAGTCCCGTCTGGGGTGGAAGTTTTGCTCACAATCCAGCGTTCTTGTGAAATAAAAAAAGAATGATCCCACGAGCGTAGTGAAAACCAAGTAAGGACGAAGAAATCCACCAAGTTTTTGACAGCAAATGAAAATCGCTCTTTCCTTATATTCGATAAGCTTCCCAATTAGCGTAGTGTGATGCGATACACTCCGAGAAACACCGAAAAACCTCCCTGTTAACGTTTTTGTTGCGTCGTGGGTGGACTTTTCTATAAATAGGACCCTCAGGACGATTAATAAGCACCAAAAACCCGACATTACGTGCTGTTATGACAATGTGTACGCTTCGTAATTCATTAGTTCCACGATCATTTGCAAGCTGTTTCCAAATGAGATTTTAGACATCTTGCCCCACCCCCCACTTCCTTCCCTTTCGGCTGCCGGCTCCTCCGCTTCACCGCCCCTCGTCATTTCAATTTCTGTTCTCCGGCTCCTTGGAGACCAGAGGCTTGATTCTGTTGTCGCTGTGATAAAATGACGATTGCCTCGAATGGTTTTTGAACCTTGAAACCTCTCGGAATAGACCACTTGTTTAGCATTGGTCATTATCTGAATGTGGGTTTACGCCACGCATTTGTCTTCAACTTGAAGTTAGATACTTCGCGAAAACTAGGTTGAGTCTCAAGCCAATTTGTCTCTATGTTAATTTTTTGTTTCTCGTAAGCTCGATTCGATTAAAACGGGCGCCTTTTCAAAGTAGTGAGCCTAAACAGCAGAAACTGCGATACGCTCTGCGCTATTGTTGTGCTATGAAACACCTAATTCTGAGCTCCTCCATTCGAATAGTTAAGACATTACAATCTCGACCACTTATGGTTAGTCTAATGAGTTCTAGGCTCAAATATCTATTTTCCGGTAGACATTTTTTTACCAAGTCGCTCACTGTATGGAGACCGAGTGCTTTCGAAGTTAGGTTCTTGGAATCACACTGTCAAGGAGGCTAGAAACGAGTAAGCAATTTTGGTTCACTAGACTATTCGTTCTGGAAATACCCCCCCCACCCCCCCCCCCACCAGCACTTGTACAATTCTGCAAGTCATCTTCTTTCGGATCATTTGAAACTTCATCTCCTCTCCTCTTTTTCCACCTTCGTCTTATCTTCGTTCTCGTTCATTCAAAGTGCAAGAGCAGATTTTTTCTAATATGGGTTTTTTTCAAGATCTCGTCCATTCCTGCGCAAAATTCCCTTCATTTCTCTAATTGTATGAGACCACTTGACGTGGGCTCTTAGTTTTGAAGAAAATCACAAACAAGTTTTTGTACGAAAAACGATCTGAGATGATATGCACGGTTTTTCTAATGATTGTACCCATTGAATGCATGCTTTTGAAAAAAAAAACCTCTACGATTTCATGCTCCTCCCCTATACATTAGTACATATGTAATGGTAAAGTGCAAATCCATTGAGGGGGGGGGGGCACTCCTCGCTATCTTATCCTTAGGTCTAGAGAGCACTTCTCCGGACTATCTATCACAAGGATAAGATAACATGTGAATGGCTCGTTTGTGATGTGCATTTGATAAGAATCGATGGGCGCCCCAAAATCCACGCATTCTGCTCACTTCCTGCCCAGTTGTTTCCACGTGGTAGCCACACTAGAACTCCTCCACCCTTAAGCTTCGTTAGAGTGTCCGTCCCCGTGGTCCAGGACCGTTTCCTTGAACCACGGCAGGCACAGATATGGAAGCATCTCATGATGTTTCCACACTACACCGACCCTTATCGAAGTACATCTAAAATGATCTTATAAGGTATCGTGAGCGCACCATCCTTATCGTAAGTATCGAAAACCTCAATGGAGTGCCCTCCCCCCCCCCTTACTGGATTTTCACCTAATAGTAATAATGTTTTAGATGGATCCGATACCATTACCTTGACCGCAGGGACGACCAAAAATTTTTAGTAGTGAGCAATTGCCACGCCTTCTCCTCACGATGTGCTTAACCAGTACCTTTTTCTTTCAAAATCGCCACTGACAAAATGTCCCTTATAAAGATATGGAAATTTCGCGATGTAATTCCAGTTTGGGATGCGCCAAGCATTCGACCTTCATCCAAAATCGTAGCCGCAACTAGATGCCACTAAGCCTACGTAGTGACTCACGGAGGCCAAACGATTTGCATCTTACGAGTAGTGCGTTTATCCTCCCAAATAAGTGCGGTATCAGTCGACCGACCAAGGAAGGGGATAAGGCTTGGGTGACATGGGGAGATCCAGGCTCACGGCCTCGAACCCGGATGTGCGCATTCCAGTTGGCTCTACTTCATCCTGCATCTAAGAAGGAACACCAGGAAATCGGAATAATTGACCTTCTAGGCTCAAATCGTGGGAAACTTGAAAAGTGCATAAGGCTCCAAATGAGAGCATTACTTTTAATTTGTCATCGTTTCTCACGTTCTCACTCTATTTTCAGCTACAATTCTTCGAAAAAAAAGGAGAATCAGGTGGGCAGTATTACTCACGCCGTAGAGCTCCACCAGTAGGGCTTGCACTTGTCACTCAAAGAACGAATGATGACCTATTAGCTCATTTCTCAATTCATCACGTGGAAGAGATTCCTGAATAATGAGTTAGAATTCGATTTTTTTCGCCTTCTTGAAAACAGCGTCCAATATAGACACGTGACCTCAACTTCTACACAATATTTCTACAGTCTACCGAATCTCACGAAATCTCTTAGAGAGGAGGAAAACTTCATTCTGGGCTGGAGAGATTGGAAGACGCATTTGGTGTTGTTTACTTCCTTTGTAGGATGCGCCATGCACTTTATTTCATTCTGTATGGCAGTTGCATTTCAGTGCGGTCTGCCCTTATAAGATGGAGTCTGGCTGAAATACTGGTCAAATCGTTGTTCGTAATTGGTGATGGTGCGGGTTCGTGCCCTACCTGGAGCAAAAAGTTTTGCCCATAAATTAGCATTCTTGTGGTAACTGGTCAATGGTTTATTACCAAGGTTAACTTGGTACCAATTCCCGGCCTTGGTGTTCGGAGATCTATTGGCTTACACGAGCCCGTTATGGTATGTAGTTCCTGAACCGTGCTCTGGGTAGCGCTCCATGCTACAAAACAATCTGTGCTCATGCCTATAAGGGATCAAACACCGCAGAGGTCCAGGATTGACTGATTTGCTTGATTATTTATGCATGAGGGATTTTCATTGCAGAATTGATGGGTGAGGTGAACACTCGAAATAAGGTGAAATAGATTAGTTTCGTTTCGAGAGGTTCCGTTCTGCATGCGTTCCTAAGCTTTTTGTTTAAATGAATTTTCGCCACGCCCCTATGATTGATTCTCTTGGAACGCCCAAATGTATGACGGCCAAATTATCGAATGTGACAGAGCCGAATGGAGGCATAGGAGCTATTAGAAACCCTTGAAAGTGCGTCACGAAAACTACCTCCAGTCAAAATTTGAAATAAATATGCCCCATCTGTTAAACTGGGCTCTGCTGTTCCGTGTTCTGTTCATTTATCCGTCTCAGTGCTTGCTAAACATGGCCTCACTTTACTTATTCTTCTTGTCAGAAGGTCGATCTCACTGCACTTCCGCGACTGCTTAGGAAAGGGGATTGGCTGAAGGTACAATCCTGGATGAGTTCAGATGAATGAGTCCTTTTGATGGGCAGGAAAGAGCTCCTCACAAAGGCTGCATATGCCCCATTTTCCCCTTTTCTGAAGTGGGTAACAAGGAAGCTAGGTTCTTGCAAGTGCCGCTTCAACCGCTTCAATTTTTTTGCCTGCAGCATGCTTGTGTCTCGATCTCTCCCCCTGCTTTCTCGCCTTTCCTTTCGTTTCTTTGTCCGGCCTTGACAACTGATCAGCAAAATGATAATTAACAGATTACCTTTAGCATTTTCGACGATTCCCTAACCTTTTTTCTCTATTGCCGGCTTACTTCGCACCATCGCTTCTATTTTCGTGTGCGAGAGTCACACTGGTAAGATCCCGGATTCATCTAGGGCTTGCCTTGAGCTCGCTCCGAATGGACAATCGAATTTCTGAAAAAACTGGAAGATGGACAAAGATATGTGAATCACTGAATTTCCTGCTGGGCATTGTTCTTTGAGCTAAGATGTTTTCTCAGCTCTCATTGTTCTGTTAGAGATACGCAGCATGCCTTCCTTAGCCAGGGGGTGGAATTTCGGATCGGTTGGAGGAAGGGTTTGCTGAATTCTGCTCTATATTGTTCTTTCTGCTAATTATTCTATTAAATAAAAACTAAACTTCTGAATAATTGTGCTCTAGCTCTGTCTTCTTTCCTTAATTTCTCTCCAGAATTCGGCCTGACACGTTATTTCAATTTTGTTCACACTCATATTTATTTATCTTCAGTATTCTTCATCAAATTATGCTCAATACAGCCCTTTATTCCAAGCAGGTAATAGGGAGATTCTATGTTGTTCCGCGAATGTTTACTATTTCATAGAGGTTTCTCGCTCACATCATTCTTAATCGGCCTTCTGGGGAATATTATGTGCAGTGAGCAGCAGATATTGGAGGGATTAGAAAGCTGAACTTCCGTCGATCTGCATTAAACTGGAATCCTCATCATATCCGCTTCTGAACTGAGCATGACATCAGCAGATTCTTCATCTGTTGCCAGTCCGTGAGTGGTCAGCCTTCGTTAGCTGTGGAGAGCCACGTTCTTATAGGTCATCTAGTTCATAGGATCAATTTCTTCCACGGATAAGGTTGCTGAGCTCACGGCCATAGAAACGGTGTTACTTTCGCATCTATAAGAGCATGGCAAGGTGACACAAAATTAAGACTTGCCAACATGCACACCTGAACCCATCCACGTACGACTCGCACTGCTGATGTCTCTGTCTGCTTCCTCACTAGGCTGCCATACTCTTTCGTTTCGTCCGCCTATGCTCTCGCCCGAAAGCCAATTGCCTCTCTTGCCTCTCAAACTGTGTCTCTGTTTGTTTTGCGGGTTTCACCAAACCCCGAAAAGGTGTTCTTAGTGATTTGTTCAATTTTCTCCTTTCTAACGAATCGATTACCATCCACTGTTTCATGAACTTTAGCCTTTCATTTCCTCTTCGTTTTCAGAGCCTCGGAATATCTTGAAGAAATTGAATAATCGGGGCAAAGTTATTGTTTGTTAACTCATTAACTTAATCAAGCAAAGAGTAGCAAGATACAGTGTGAGTCATCACCTTCAGGTGGAAATATTATAGAAGATTAGCAGAGCGAACAATTCCATTTCTGATTAACCCTTTGACGATCGTATGGCCCGCCGGTGGGCCACGGCAGAAAATCCTGGACTATAATTCCCCTTATTCCTTCCTTTTATTTTGATAATTTTCCTAGTCTTCAAGCAATGATTATATAGGTACCCCCTTCGCAAACTCACCCCCAGGATAGTCTGGAAACTACTTATGCATAACGCAAAAAAAAAACACCTGTTATGGGGCTATGGTCGCACCTCATGGAAAACACGCGCGGTCCCACACTCCAGACACGTTTGGAGCGCGCGGTCGTCAAAGGGTTGAGGTGCAGATTATGTAAAGGGCCGGAAAGGGCTTGAAATGTCATAATTGGGTCGCATGCTGTTTACTATGCTCGCCTCCGATCGCAATCTGCTCCCTCGAATGAACGTGAATGTCAGATTTCTGTCTCTCCGCTCTCTATTCTATCACGTCTTCGTCGGCTGGCCTCTCATCCGGACACTCAGTATTTCTTCGTCGTGGGTCCGCAGAACGCTTCGACTAAAGTTAATGAGGGTCATATTTGCACTATTGAACTTCGCATTGCCAGCCTTCGCAAAAAGCTCTATCCTATCCATCGAACGGATTAATCCACTGCTCTAATCGGAATGCATGCCTTTAATCCTTTCCATTTATCGTGTGTGAAGTTGTTTTGATTCCACGTGCTTCACTTTGCGGATAGGATTGAATGCTTTTGAATAGTAGCTGCTCCTGGCAGTTACGAAGCCTTGCTATGTTCGGCTAAATGACCAATTCGACGCACATTCTTTGAGTTGTCATTTATTTTCCGTTCTTCACAATCCGCATGTTTTCCTTTTTTCAACACTTTGCCTGCTCCACACTAAATTATCATCTTTGCTTAATCGGTTTCTGGAATGAGTTTCAGGAGGAACGAGGATTTCATAGGCAACGCAGTGAAGACGGCCTAGGAACTTATAAAAACAAGAAACTATGCTATTCGCTTTCCCTTTCCCCTTCTGGAATCCTTCGCTCCTTTTCAGGCTGCGAAAGTCGAAACTCTAATAAATTGACCAAATATCTTTGAAGATACCGGAAAATTCGATCAAGGGAACTGTATTCTCTGTAAAAGAATTATCTGCCAGTAATCAAAGGCAAGCCCCATTATTAGCCTCACTAGTAGGAATAATGCCGCGAGTGAACGTCTTGGATCCGTCCCTACTTAGGTAATTTCAGCTTCATCGCACAAACTGCGCGATTAAGGCGTTTATCCTTTTCGAACCTGCAACCATCAACCCCCGTTGACGAGAACGATTTCTTAGTATGATTTCTTGGGTTCTACCGTAACCACTTTGCACTGGAGCGCGCTGTTAATATTGTAGCACGCGATTCATTGCGCCCTTTCAAAAATCCGTGAGCCAAACGGAGTGCGGGCAGGTTGACGGACTACTTGAACTCCGTCCTTTAAGTTGTCTCAGTCCACGCTCTCTTCTGCGCTCTCTCGCCTTATCAGCGTAATATGACCGCCGTGATCTCACACATTCAGTGCCTCAGTGTGGTTGGCTCACATACATACCTAGGAGTCCCTCCCCTCCACAAGGCTTGAGGGCTCCTCAGGCTCCTACCCTCCTCATTGGGATTCTGAGTCGTAAACATCGAACATCGAACTCAAACTCAACGTCGAACTCAACATAGTAGCTTGGTTTCCGTTTCGCATGTGGGGCCAAACTGGTGAAAGAAATGAATCTTCAATTTCTGCAAAATTGCCATCAAGCAAAGGCGCGACGCCGCGAAGTGACTTTTTGCCACCACTTGAAAAAAATCCATGTAGTAGCATGAGGTGATGGGTTTTTCTGCCACCCCATTACTCGATGGGAAATTTCTCTCGATATTCGTCAGAACTGCTTCTTTTTCAGGAAAGCAATTTTATTTTCTCAATGTTAGATTGTGAATTTCTTCGAATGTCATTTAATTATTCGAAATGAAGCTTGCAGAGATCGGGCCACTCAAGGAGTGCCCAGAGAGAGTTAGAAAAATCCTGACTATGGGGTTTCCCATGTTCCCCATGTTTACGCAATACATATGTCTTGCAAGGATATGTCGCAATTTTCCAGGATATACGGTGACGTCAGGGGAAAGGAAATTCCAGCTGCACGAACTAATTTGCTTCGACATTTTTAGACTTGCCTAGTCTGTGTTTGAGTATTTCCGCTGTTGTGTTTGACAGTTGAAATTCCTTCCAAGCAGCTGGCATAACTCGGTCGTGGGTGCAACTAGCAAGAGGACCGACAACCAGCCCTTCTTTGGTGGTCCCAAAATATGCTTCAGGCTCATACTCTCTACCTCTCTGGTGCTGACCAATGGCATCCGGTGTCAAGTCATTCTGTTCTACCTGAATCGTACCAATTCGACGGCTTTACTTCTGCTATTTCTTGGACCATTTTCGAAAAATTCACCCGCCAGCCTCAGCTATAAGTGGAATTGGGAATGGGTTGTTTTTCTGACTATAAAGTGAAGCCTTTCAGAATGACTTGTGTATTGAGAAATCCACCTTTGGAGCTTTCACTGAATTTTTAACAATCCGTTCAGCGTTCACAGCCGGAATTTGTTCATATTTGACTTTTTTTGCAGCGTTTCTGATCTAAATTATACACTTTTTCAATTTTGAATATCTTTTTATGTACAAAGATGATCAATGGAGAGCTTTGGCATGGATCAAGAGTTTTTAAGGGACTGGTATGATGACCTTCTAGAGCGTAGGGCGAGGGGATCGTGGCCATATGGCCGATGTCAGGCTTTGCATTTCGCGCGATTCGCTAGCGTCCGCGGTCGCGTTGCGGTACCAGCCAATTGAGTGATTCACTGGCTGCGACGCGACCGCACACGCTAGCGAGTCGCGCGATTCGCAAAGGCTGACATCTGCCTATTAGTTGACCCCACGCCTTATCCTGTAGTCAACCAGTCAATGATACATATAGAAACATGAATATAGGAAGAAAATGGAATGGAATGCCGATTGTATGGGCCAAAACTGCCACCAACCGCCGTAGACGTTCTGAATGGAAATTCTGAGTGGATTGCACCACATTTTTGAGTTTTATTCAGATTTGTGAACGTACCGAATGCATGTCCCACTATGTATCCAGGATATCGCTGATGTTCTTGTCAATATTTTCATGAACAGTCCCCTCCACCTTCTCTCGTTTCTCGGGATTTTGGAGGAAGTATCTTTTATCACGTGGTTCTACTAGGGGGTCGAGATATATCGATGAAGCATTGCAAAGAAGGCCGTCCTATTTCTGAAATTGCCCACCACGCCAGTACCCTGATTGAAACCTAGTACGACGAGTACAGAGTACGACGTAATGTCCTTCAGCTATCGTGCTCTTTCCGTTGCTGTACCAGAGAAATACATATCTTTGCTCCTCACCCATATGTTCTATTGCCAGGATAACTGTGCACACCTTCTTTTTCAGGTTTCTGGATTTTTGAATAAATTGAAGGCGCAACCTAGGCAGAAGGCGTGAATAACTCCCCTCCGTCAGTAGGTTGAAACCCTGAAGGACAGCCACATATATAGCACTCCTGCGCATGGAAATTATCCGAAAAAGGCGCTAGGGCCTTGCAAGGTTAGCTGCAGCAGCTGCAGTCTTCTCCATCCACAGCAGGCTGTTGTCTGACACCCCCTAAAATTTGGCACTCTCTCGCCTCATACTCTTCTCTCTGCGCTCAGTCCCTCAGTGGCTAAGTACAACCGCATTACGAAGGTGAACAAGCCCTCAATGTAACAGTCCCAGCGGTCGAAGTGGGCGTGTCGTACAGAAGTCGCGCCTCCTCTTGCCAGTCGTGGAGCTTCGTTCACGATCACGAGTTGCATCGTGAATCGACTTCGAATAGTCCCTGTGGTCCCACAAAAGTCGATTCACGATGCAAATCGTGATTGTGAACGAATCTCAACGGCTGGCAAGAGGAGGTGCGACTTCTGTACGCCACGCCCACTTCGACGCTGCTGGAACTGTTGCTTTAACTAAAGCGTCCTCTATGGATTCTCTTCATTTGTTCATTACTGTGGACCCATTTCGCACCGTTATTTCGTATTCGAATGCAAGAACCACCACTGTTTTATCGCTCATCACTTACAGTATGAACTGATGGCTATCGAAGATGAACTACCGATACTGTTCATCGTGCGGATGCGCGATACGGCATGCCTTTCTAGCCGACTCCAAGCTCATCTTCACTCGAAGGCTCTGTCCTGAGAGCGTTCGTGTGAGAGCAAAAAAACATTCAGTTTGGAGTAATGAAACGTGCTCACCATTCTCGGTGAATATGGGATGGATCGAGCATCGCAATGGGACTGATTAGCCTACTTTGTCTGTCTTGCTTCAATTACTCGCTTGCCAATAGTAAATAGCCGTTCGTCGTCGCAGAAGAGGAACACTCTATTTCGGTCATACTTCCTGTTACACAGAAAACAGCTGATTTACTCTCATCCACAAGGTTCACTTCTCAAAATCCTTCCTTTATAGATTTGTAATTTTATTAATTAATTGCTGCTCTAAACGGTCTCATCAAACAGTGGACAGCGGTTCTGAGAAGATCGAGGCATTCTTAGCATCAGTGGAATTTTCCAAAAAATGCGGCAAAGGGTTCTTTTACACGCAGAAACTGATGTACGGTTCCCAAGTTGATTGCTGCCGTCTCAAATACATCCCGCTCTCCTACATATCTTCGCCTATCTAGTGTCCACTACTCGCGGCCCTAAATTATTCCAGGGTAAGGAAACCTTTACGAATTCTCGCCAGGAGCAGATACTGTCAGTGATGAAATTTTGCAGCATATTTTTGCTTTTTACAAGGGATGGGAGTTGAGTTCACCGTTCCTTTTCTTTTATTGGAATGTATGCATGTACATATGTATGCATGTGTGTATGTGTTTTTGATACAAAAGTTCGATAAAAATTCTATGAAGAATACAAGTGGGCGGGGTTTGTGGGGTGGGCGGAGTATGCATGCATGTATGCGCGTACGTATTTTTGATGCAAAAGTCCTATAATACATATATATAATTTGAAGATTTTTGGAATTATAAATTATAAATTATAAAAACTGAAAGGTATTCTTCGAGAGAGATTAGGAAGATTTTCGTGCTGTTTTGCTGTTTTTATGATTTTTCCAAACTTTTTTGAAGAAATTTCAGGGAACCTGAGAGGTTCCAAAATTTTCTCTGCCTCAGCTGTAGCATACAATCGGCATACAGTCGTCTCATTGTTTTTTTTTTCTTGGAGGAGGGGGAAGAGGAGGCTAGAATATTTGTTCTACTTATCATTGACAGGTAACCAATAGCGGAGGTGATTGGGACCTCTGCTATTGGTTACCTGTCAATGGAGGAGGGATGGGCAGGTCAGGGGTGATTGCAGTGCCGGCAAAATTTTCTCCGGCTCGTGGTCGCCCTGCGCTCAATATTGTCATTCATTCATTTAACAGCTTAGTAATTCAAAATTCCATAACGAAAT
>KZ347574.1:0-11466 GCA_002352805.1 Teladorsagia circumcincta | reverse complement strand
AATGTGTGTTGCAAGCAGCTAATCTACGCAACTACTATCAAGTGCGGCAGCAGCCACGTCACTTCCGCTTACACGCCTACCCTAGCTTCGGGATATGGACTGTAATTGTGGGTGATAACCAAAGATTAGATTGGCGGAAGGGGAACTCCCAGGGTTGACCGTCATTTACGGTCTATTTGAACTCTTTTATGACCCTGCAACGAACGGCGGAAACGCAGACGATCAGAGAACGGCGCTTGGCTTGGCTCCAAATCCCGAAGAGGAAGGTCGGCGCCCTGGATTTAGGCCCGGTATTGAGAAGGGACTCCGAGGTGCGCTAGCTTCGAGATAGCAGTGGTCATTAGCTGCTGATAAATCGGGAGAGCGCAGAAGAGAACATGGAACTGAGGCAGCTTAAAAGGGCAAGTTTAAGTAGTCCGTCGACCATCGAGGTTGCGCCTATTTCGAAATTCTTAGAACCCCGGGAGGGGGGACGACAGATTACTTGAACTGGCCCGTTTAAGCTGCCTCAGTCCCATGCTTTCGTCTGCGCTCTCTCGATTTATCAGTGGTTAATGAACACTACATTCTCACACATTCAAACCACCACTTGGTTGGCTCACTCACCTGGGAGTTCATCCTCCACAAGGCTCAATGCCAGAGTGCTCACCCTTCCACAGAATTAGTGGTCGAGCCATGCGCCGTCCGGGTTGGGGTCTCCCACGAACCCTTCTCCCGCGCACTCCTCGCTACTCATTGTATCATTTTCCCCCTGGTAGTCGATTAACCACATGTGAAACACATGTTGAGTAATCGAGATCCACGCACTGTACATTATGGTCGCTTGCCGTCAAGGGCTTCCACTCACCACTCTGTACCAAGTGTCCTCTTGTAGCTATTGCTTGTCTTACTCAATTCTTCAACAAACCCTTGAATTAAGGGAAACAAAGGCATTTCCTGTGGCTAGATAAGCAAGTCCGCCATACTCTTGAACGCTCTGCATTGCCGAAATTCCATGTCAGATGAGATTCCTCGTTCGATGACCACAAATACGGCCCCCTTCGTTTGGAACTTCCAACTGGCGTTGACCAAAGTGGTTACATGCCACAGTCGCGCTGTATAGGGGGAGAGGCAAAAAGGCGAGCTTTACCCTCACTGCTCTAACCTACATGCTACAATTAGCTCGTTGGATAACGCGATCGTCCTGGCTTTTTTGGCCGTTGGCACTGCCGCGATTTTGCAGGCGCGGCCGCCTTAGGTCACTCAAGCAACTTTTGAATGGTAAATAAACAAAACATGATTGATGCATATTTAGACAGGTCCTCAGTGGTTAGAAACTACCCAGAACTACAGTAGTGAAATTCGACTGGAAGACGTGAAATAACAAAGAGAAAAGCAGAGTTTATCAGATTTCTCTGCAATGAACGCCAAAAACAACTTTACCTCAATTGTTTCAATCATACTCATATCTTGTCAACCATTAGTTCCCTATTCACTTATACCATTATTTGAATTGTTACATTCATGAAGAGAAAAAGGAAGCGGTGCAATAACAAAACTGAAGATTTTGTAGGGTTCAGAACTACTCCATTTACTTGGTTCTCACGTGAATATTTTGCGATCCAATATGATGTAGCTATGCCAATTTATCCCATAGGTTGAACACAAAGAAACTAAAAACGAATCGCGCGTGCGCGGAAAAAATGAATATACTGGATGCATGATGCATAAGTCCCGCGCTGTCCGTTGTGGCCTGCAAAGTGCGGAACGAACTCGTGCGCTGTCGTCAACGTGTCAATCGGGTAACTCATGAATAGTTTTCGCTGAGTAAAACCTCAGGATCACTAGTGATCAGGAGTGTACCTGAGATTCTCACAGCGGTATTTCGCGCACGAAAGAAGGTGAAAAAAGTCGCACGGAAAAGTCATCTTCTGTCGCAGCAAACCACACTCACTGCCCCTGTTAGTGGTCTCTAACTAACCTCCAGGGGCCGCAAGGTATGCTCTCCCGAATAGTGCAGGGTCCTCATCGTCGTAAGGTATGCTCTCCCCGAAAGCTTTCGGGGACGCCATAGTCGAGGAGTTCCGAATCGGGGGGTATGTCTGACTCCCCTAGGACGCCCCGCGAGCATACCCTGCGGCTGCTTTCGGGGACGCCATAGTCGGGGAGCGGGACGCCCCAGCCCCGAACAGAAGAGCAACTTTTATGGCCCGTGGTTTGGACGCCCATCGGTTGCTCCATTGTCAGTTTGTGATTCATTGACTTTGTGATTCGATGATTGGCTAAGTAGTGATTCGCTAATTATTAACTATGACAATAATCACGACTTCAAGTGTTGAATTCGGAATTAGTGACGTTGTGCTAGTACGAACGTTTCTTTTCTTTCAGATTCCTGCCACTTCAGCTGCAGAAAAAAAGACCACTATTATGCAAAAGATCGTGCACGAGCTCAAGCACTACTACCACGGCTTTCGACTGCTAGCGCTTGAAACTAAATTAAGTGCCAAATATATGTGGCGTCTACTCCGCGGCGACACACTCTCTCGAAGGGAACGTCAGCAGTTGGTTCGTGTATTTTTATCTAATATTTTTCTGTTTCTGAGTGATTTTTCCTTGCAATAACAGCTTGGATGGGCGTATGGTGTAACCGCTTGCGGAAAGTGTACCCCGTTTGTGTTCTTAGGGACTTTAATTGTTGTGATTTGGTTTCTACGCCGTTCTGGGGGTGACCAAGTGTTAATAATCAATAATCAAAGAACTTGGTCTTATTCAAGTTCATAGTATCAAGCAAAAAGTAGCGCAGACTGGGTTGTTTAAAAGCTTTTGGAGAGAGCTCGTTTACTGAAACTCTTGAAGGTTTTTGACATGATTGAATCAAGGTATATTTTCATTCCTTTTGTTTTTATTGTCAATCAACAAAATATCAGGATTAAAGGGAGGGACTGTTTTGTATAGCTCTGTTTTTTCAGTTTAAGTGAATTCTTTGTTTAAACAACTCTTCTCTTTCAAAGTATGGTTTGCCAGGTTTGCACACTCGATGTGCTATTCGCTGCAAAAATTAGGCGTCATTCGCGGTTTTTGTTCTCTCTTTGCAGCTCAATTATATGGCTTGTTAAGCCCATTGCTGGTGATTGGTCGAGAAGTATCGTAACCCCTCCGGAAACCAGACGTTGCGAATAGCGCTGAAATCAAAATTTTCATAGTAGAAGTGTTTCAAAGTCGTATTTTCCTTAATCGTCCAGTTTCAGGTTCGCACTGTGTCTGATCTATTTCGTCTTGTTCCTTTCTCTATATTCATCATTGTGCCTTTTATGGAGCTTGCGCTTCCTATCTTCATCAAACTGTTCCCAAATATGCTTCCTAGCACTTTCCAAGAGAGCAGTAAGGAGGTGAGTTTTAGAAGTTTGTGGTGTTATCACGGGATGTCACAGTGTATAGTGAGCGTCACTTATCGACCTCAGCTCTAAGAACGCTAACTGTGACGTTACGGAAGGCTTGCTCAAGTTCACTGTACGCATCTCTCTGATACGCGTTATCAGATCAGTTCGCAGCAACATCATGTAATGGGAGGATTGAAATCATGACATCCCAGTATTCACGCTGTAGAGGTGACTTAACTGGATGAGCCGCGCTTATTTTTTGCGGCCGTCTTGTAGTTCGTTTTGCAGTCAGTGCAGTATACAGGGGTGGCCAAAAAAAAGAGACACTTTGCTCATGCCACACATCACCAAACTTTTCTTCCCCCAGGGTGCCGCTGTTGGTGGGAGTTTATTGGCATAATATTCCTTAGATGTCCCTTCATAAGCAGGAGCAGGTCCTCCACCACTGCCCTCACCGTCTTCGAAATATGACGTCATTTGTCGTCGCCGTCGAGCTCAAGAAGGTCTTCCGTAATCGCTCCATTCCAAAGCAGGGAAAAAATTTCTTCAATTGGTTGGGTGATGGATATTTTCCTAGAAACTGTACCTGTAACAATGCGAGACTCCTTTCCGGCCAGCGCTCTCAATAGCCTTATAATGGACAATGATCCGTCGAGAACCACCTTGAGCTCGAACCATGCACAACGTTCCCATGGCAAATTCTTCTGATGTGGTCGGTTGAGAAGGCTATAATGACGTTCGCTGATAGTACGGGGTTTGCTGTTCAATCGCCAATTGGGAGCATTCGGTTTGAATTCGGCAAAGTGTCATTAGTGCCGTCCCGAGCAAGAGGTAGAGTGTCTCTTTTTTATGGCCACCCCTGTATACCTATCAACAGGGTGAGTACGCGATCGTGTTATCATGAAATTGCATGCTAGAGACGTATATATCCAATAAACAGAAAATCGTAGAATCGCAAGTACTAAATAAGTCGAGGAAACGGCCCTCCGCCGTCATGGCGCGCGACATGTTCGCGCAGGGGTGTGTAGCCATTTTGAGAAGGGGATCAGTTGGCATGCTGAAAAGCTTACATGTGCGAATTTGCATTAGCTCGTGAGCATGCCAACCGCGTCTGGTCCATCTCATCCCCCCCCCCCTTCACTCATCACCATGGTCTTAGGGTGTAGTCATACTTAGCTGTTCAGTATGCGGTTCGAGCGTGGAATAGATAAGTATTAAGCGGTTGAGATCATGAGAGTGGTCTATCGCACGATCGATAGAATCATACGATCTGCTCCACTATTGAGCAGTGTAGCATGGCTCGACCTCAAGACCAGCTCATGGTACCATCACAGATTGCTTGCGCGGTGGTACTGCGCTTACCGATCAGCAAATAGACGCAGTTCCCTCATTTTCCTTCGAGGAACTAGAATAGGATAGTTTTTATCGTATGTTATTATTCAATTTAATCTGTTTTTAGGAGGAGAAACTCCGAAAGCAGGTGAAGGTGAAGGTTGAAATGGCAAAGTTCTTGCAAGACACCATTGAGGAGATAGCGCTCGAACGACGATCGAAAGCTACCGAAGCAAAAGGCTCTAAAGCTCTAGAGTTTGCCCAGTTCATCAAGAAGGTTCATTGTGATCATGATAATTTTGTGTGGTTTAATTGGCCTTCTTATCGATGGCGTGTTTTCAGATTCGTTCTGAAGGTGGATATGTTTCGAATGAAGAACTCTTCAAGTTTTCGAAACTTTTTGAGGACGAGCTAACCTTAGACAATCTAAGCATGAGCCAGTTACGGTATGTTCAAGTAGATTCACTGCACTCTGTGAATATCAGTCTGGCTACTCACATTGTCGCATGCGTTACACAGGCTTCGAAATTCAAAAAGGCGGAGGAATGCCGGCTCCGCTCACCCCGAGACTTATCCCCACACTGTAAGGGTTTGACCTCTCCTCTTTGACAGGTCTATCATTCTACGATGTCTAGGCGGTTTTAAAACTGAAGTTTTGCAGTGAGTACAGTTCATTTGTAGTACACCTGCCCATCGCGGACAACCTCTCCGTTTAGTTCACATGTGGAGCGTCCGCCAGCCCAATCCACTTCGGCTTGGTTCACCTTTACTGACTGACTTTTCTTTGGTATTGCCGAATTTTGTGACAAGTAGCCATCGCGTAATCGTAAAGATGTTACCATCAGTGGAAACGCGGCTCCTACGCGACCAAAAGCAAAAACGCGCGCTGTCGTTAAGCTGCCAATATGTCATCATCATGCATCATAGACCTAATATGCGGCGTGATGATATTCTTCACCCTTACGAGCGTTCGCATATACGCAGCTGATGCGAAGGATATTATAGAGCAGTGGTAAGCGCTCCATTCTTCTCACCTGACGGTTGTATGTACACCGTGAAAGTAGTAATTCACGCACTGTTGAAGAGGGGCCACTCGCGTCACCTCAGTGTGTTTGTATGGTGAAAAAGCTGTTTGCAAGTATGCCGTATTTTAGGTCTTTATGTCGATTGATGTCAATCCAACCTCTTGGAAGTCCAGAGATTCTCCGCTTTCAACTTCACATGAAGCTGCGAGAATTGAAAGCTGATGACAAGGTTTCGCGCCACCACATACTTCTTTGGACGTTTTGCTCAGCTTTTTGGCCCAAGATCTGACTCCCTTCTGATTTTCAGCAAATAACAGCAGAAGGCGGCGTTGATGCTCTGAACACAATTGACTTACAACAAGCTTGTCGAGCGAGAGGAATGCGTGCTGCTGGTTTGAGTGAAGAGCGTCTTCGAGATCAGGTGTGATTATGTCTTCGCATCCTATACGCTCGCGTAATTCAAGGCTTAAAGATATCTACGTCACACATCTGTTAGTGAGAAGCCTTTGATATTTTTGAAAGACAGCTGAGCCTTGCAGTGACCTTAAACGTTGACCATAAAGGTTACGGACTACTTGAATTTTTCTCAAGGGTTCTGCCGCGAAAGGCAAGAGCACAGACGACTAGAGATCGGCCTCAGGTTTGGCTCCAACAATAAATCCCAAGGAGGAAGTTTAGTGCCCTGGGACTAAAGTAAGCTCTGAAGGGGGGAGGGGCTCCAGGGGTGGTGAGCCAGTTACGGTGTGGCAAGAATTAGAACTTGTGGAAGTATCATCGCAGTAGTCAGGAGCCGCTGCTTAGACGAAAGAGCATAGGCGGAACATAAAATTCAGGTGGAAGAGCGAAATCAAATAAACCTTTGATTAATACAGCAACATGATGCTGTTGTGTAGATGTTGTCATATTACAGCTCTGCTGCTCCATTTTGAAATAATTCTGACAATTCTTACAGCTAAAACAGTGGCTGGAGTTGTCACTCAGCGACAAGGTCCCGCCATCTCTGCTTCTCTTATCGAGAGCCCTTTATCTTCCGGAGGACATCTCCTTTACTGACCGGTTGAAATCGCTTGTTCAAAGTCTTCCCGAAGGTGAATGTCATGGCTTGCCCCTGATATAGTGTTTGAATCATGTTCAGCAATTCGTTGTGTTTTTCATGCTATTTTTTTTACATGTCTTTCTAGGAATTGCTGAGAGTACACGGCAGAAGTTGACAGAATTGGAAGGTGGACAAGTAGGTTACAAGGAAAGACTGGACCTTCTCAGACAAATAGAAGAAGCAATAGCCAAAGAGAAAGCAATGGAAGAAGAGAAGAAACGCGAAGAAGAGGTATGGGCTTCTCGTAGGATTCCTTATTTCAGTATCAGTTGGAATCACTTTTGTAATGCTTATATCCAACGAGTTATGGTTTTTTCTTTCCACAGTTTCTTTCAGTTGCTAGAGAAATTCTCCATCGTCTCAGCACTCCTCAAATGGAACTCATACAAATATTATATTTCAGAAACAACGAGTTCTCGTGGAAGAAGCTGAGAAAGTTAAAGCTGATGTTGGCGTCGCTGCGGCAGAAGTTTTAACAGCATCAGCGGAAACGCATGAGAAGCTCACCAAAGCTGCCACTGCAGCAGCCGAGGCGTTCGATACTCTGAAGGTTCGCGATGATTTTTATTTTGTTCACCTATTTATTGTTTCGGCCATTTGAAAAGCTATTTTTCTTTTCCTCTTGTTTTCTTGTGGAAATTCATGAGTATTCTTCCTCGAATCCGTTCATGGCCAAAATAAAGGCGTAGGCGCGCATCCTGCTTCTTGGAGCTCCTTTCGCTACGAAGTGTATCCCCTGAGCGTTTTAATTGTTCGAGTGATGCTCCGGCACTTTTTAGGTGGATATGTCCACAAAGGAAACAAAATAACAGAAAAACAACATTTTTACGATTACGTTTTATTAGGACAACCGGGAAGTTTCAACTGAAGTGTTGCGACTTTTTTTTTGATTATTTTTCTGGACTTGAATGCCGTTTCAAAGCGCGCGCTCGCTTCACAGTATGTGTCACGCCTGGATACTTTTTTGAGTATAGCATGCGCGAGCGAAGAAATTTTTCTGATGTTGCATGAGTGTAAGTTGAGTTCAAGCAGTATGCTGCTGAAGCTGTCCAGTTAATTTAAGGCGTGAAGTGAAGATTTGGTTGAAGCAAGATTGGATCAAGAACACTGCCGATCATGAATTTGAACCAGAACATCCAAATCACAGGAAAAGAATTGGGCTACTACAAGGGATTGATTGCATTTTTTTTTGGAAGAGGGTGTTCGCGCATTGTGGCTTTGGGGCCACTATGTAAAAAGCCCTTTAGGACTGAGCCTAGGCAGCTGGGACGAACCTCGGAGAACATGAAATTGCTTCCGCACACCGACGTCCCTCCCTTCTTCAAAGGCTTAAAGCAACAGTCTCAGGACAAAGTAGAGGAGTTATGCGGTCGGTAACGAAGCTATAGGTAGAAAGCTGAATGATGATGAACAAAAAGGGGAAGAAAAAGGCCGACGAGGCTTCTCGAGGGGCAATTGAGGGCTCCCCCTCCATGGCTCAGAAATGAAGAGATGGATGGGGTGGACGAGCTGTCTGTACTGCCCGCGCCCCCATTGCGATTGCTGACAAGTAGCTGCAGTGCCTTACTATTTGCCAGCGATTGCCATTGGGGTGCAATGCGTCATCAGGTGACTGCGAGTAACCCGAGTAAAACCATGCTGCTTCCGCAAGGCCAAGTAGCCGCAAGGCAAAACGTGAGTTGCTTCAAAGGATCGAATTAAAATAGGCCGGTGTCCCGAAACGAATACGCATATACCTGCGCATCCAACCTCGCACTCTCCACGACGGCAAAGGGGAGGTGCGTACAGTACCCGTAGTCAGTGATTCTCCCCGTTTTAACGGCGTTTGAAAGTGAGTTTTCTGTTCAGCTTGTATTCGTTTATGCTTGACTAGGGCTAGCGCATCATCCCACACCATTAGCATCACATTTTTAGAACCCTCCTGAGACTGTTGCTTTAACCTTGAAACTGAGCGTTTCTGTGATCTTGACACGATGCTGCGTATGCCCCTCTCCTCCCCTCCCCCTTGAGCCACATTACGCCAAGATGTTTTTTAAACGAGTCTGGGGTTGAAGCTGGAACAAACATTAGATCCTCCTCTTCTTCTTCTTATTCTCCCTAGCGTTAGTCCCGCGCAGTGCGGGGTCCGCTGTCTTTGGACATGGTTTTTGTGACTGGGTTCTCCATCAGCCGGCCTGTCAACCTGGGCCTGACGCTGGTACTAGAACCATTTTTGCAAGGCATGGTCTTGAGCCTCGGCAGGAATCGAACCCGCAGCCTTCAAAGGTGCAGACTGAGTCTACACTCCCAACCACTCGGCCATTCCTGACCGGAACAAACATTAGATCCATTTTGTGAAAATGTGTGGGAGTCTGTGGGCTCAATATAAGTTGCAAAAAAAACAATGCAAGAATCAGAAAGCCAGAATTCCAACTAAACAGCAGAAAATCTCAGTCAGCTCAATACTTTGTGGTAAAGCAGGAGATACGTGTACAGCTCCCGAGGATATCGCAGTGGTCATCTATGATGGGCACTTGTGTTGCTGGTCCCTATAATCAATAGTCACTGATTTTATTCGCTGCGCTAATTCGCTGTGAAGGGAGCTCTAGTCACTATTCTGAATTCTCTTTCCTATATCAGATGCAGTAGGCAAGAAAAAAAAAGTGTTGGACTCGGGATAGTCGCAATTCGTGTTGTGTTGTACTTGCGCGGCAGGAGTCAGAGCGTAAGTATCGTAAATGTCTTCGCTCTTAAAGTTCGAGGTTCGAATTTTGGACGGCTGCCAAATAGACAAAGAGGTGACTCATTACGTTCGCCGAAGCGCTGTCTTCTAGAGCGGACATCAAAGTTTTGATGTCCTCGTTTTTTGACCTTATTTTTCCTTAGAATGAAGCCCGTGGTGAACACGATTTCCTTTGCCTATACAATCATTACAGAAAGATCTGGCTGGTGCTGTCCAGGAAGCGGTCGATCTTGCTACGCCAGCGGAGAAAGAGGGCAAGCCTGCTCCCGAAGCAACGGTACTGCACGATGTTGAAATTTCCTTCTCTTCGTTAAATTTTACACTGCTCTATTCGCTGCTCATTGTCTCGTATCAGAGGATGTTAACAGACATTTAGGTTGACGCTAAGGACCTTTCTTCCATTGAACAGTTATTGGTTGGCGGGCCTCTTCATGAAGCCAAGCATGAGATACTCGGGCTAAAGGAGAAGGCTATCGAGCATTCTGAGGTGATTTCTTCCAGATGACTTGAAATTAGGCTCATTCGAAAAGATTTGTGAATTTCATGTCCATCTTTTTTTGAATACTGCTTCTATCAAATGAACGGTCGTTCAGGATCTTGTTGAAATAACAGCACTGGATAGTGCTTTCTCGGAAACCAAAGTTGCGCAACGTCTGCGGAATAGGTTGAACACCATGATCGACAGTGTCGATACGCTTGTCTCGCAGATTGAAGAGGAAAAGAGGATGGTAGAAGAGACGATTATAGATCCTGCTATGCCTGACAGTGTAGCAGCAAAGAGGTACGCGAATGAGCTTGGGAAAGTTTATTCAAAATCTGGTGGTAAGGTCCCTCGCCGAGCTCCTTTTCACTTTTCACTTTTTTGACTTTCGCTGAACAATCGTGCACTCTCATTTTCAACCCCTTTGAGCTGAGACCGTTCCTTCTCGATAGGTCGATTGTAGCTTCCACTTCTACCCGGCTGTTCGCAGCTATGAACTAATGTCACAGTGCGTCATACTGCTGATAAGTTCCCTGAAATGTGGACATTGTTCTGGTTGAACTTGTAGTTTGAGCCAGTCGCTTCGCGCTTGCGTTACCTAACAAGGGAGGTCGTTCAGCTCAAGGTTACCTTTCCAAAACGGTTTCTGCATGTTGTGGGTTTCATGCGTGGACTACAGAACCACGGTCCTTTTTCGCTGAACGGCCGTGGAAAGGCCAAAATGTGGTGAGCAAGTGGTCCAAGAATTCCTGTGAACAAAATTTTTGCATTTTAGTTGGAGCTTCCGAATCCTTTCAAAACACCACCAGCTCAAAAACAAGGTGTCATATTTATTATCAGTACCACCAGTAGTTATTAAACACAGATTTTACCTGGCCCCAATTTGCTCCACATCGGTACCATTGGGCACCCTTCTGGTGTTGCAACTTTTTTTCCGCCATATTCCGGTTAAAATCTGAGTTTAATATTACTAATGGTCGTGATAATAAAAACTATACCTAGTTTCTGCGCTGATGGTGTTTTGAGAAAATTTGGGAGCTCCAACCGAAATGCAAAAATTTTGTCCTCAGGGAGGATTGATCCTTGGACCACTTCCTCACCACATTTTGGCCTTCCCACGACCGTTCGGCGAAAACGGACCGTGGTTCTGTAGTCCACGCATGAAGTCCTATAACATGCAGAAACAGTCTTGAAAAAGGCCACCTTGAGTTGAACGACCTCCCTGTAGGAGAAACTGCTACGTCGAAGTGCAGCTTGTGTAACTGTGGATGTATGGATATGATTTGCACTCATTCAGTTCCTTTTTTATTCATTTATTCCTAGACCGATACTCCATTTTTATTGATGGGTTCTATTATCGCTTTTTTATAAGTTTTCAAGCAACTTCTGCTTAATCCTTCTTGCCAAAGGTTAGAGCGAAGCTGATTGGAAGATGACGGGTTTTGGCTTTT
>KZ347573.1:4667-19394 GCA_002352805.1 Teladorsagia circumcincta | reverse complement strand
GCAGATTGTCTTGATCCAGGTCGCGGAAGCTTCGCTTCCATATTATTTAACTTGACGTCAAATTGCTACTGTACGCGGTGACCCGTCCGCTGACTCGTCTGCGTCTCTGCCACCTCGCCGTGCGACGGGCCTCCTGTGGGGTACCCATTGGATACATTACCTTCAAAAGAGAAGCTCAGAAGCAGGTTTGAATTTATTTTGGGAACCAACCACACCAATCCAAAGGCAGCTTCTTCGCAGGAGAACTAATCAATTCATCTCTATTGGCCAATATGAGCCTGCGCTTTCCACTGTATGTAACCCCAGATCATCCTAGGAATGTTTCAAGAGTAATGTGGCAAATAGTATGGGCTTGCAAATGCACTGCAGCAAAGGGTACCGTAAAAACGGCTAACAAACTGTGACACATGACCGCCGCTTGGCCCTTAATCACGTGGCCTGCAAACTGATTTCTGATGAAACCACATCGTGGCCTGCACACTGATTTATGATGTAACCACATTTTATATTTCCACTAAAAATGCCTGCAACAAGCCAACTGCCCACACTCTTTCCGAATAACTCATATAAATCACTTTCTGCTGATTTGATGAGTGTGGACAGGTATGTATCTGATAAAATTCTGCCCTCGATTATGGTTACTAATGAGTTTTTTAGGAGCCACTAAGCGTACCTTAGCAAGTTTGTTAACAGTCTGCGAATGCTTTTTCTCATTCGCTTGCTTCGACGCCGTCGCTTCCTGCACTTCCTTTCGCAACTCTTTACACTCGTTCGTGGACTGCGATAATTTCGTTTCCAAGTCATCGATCTAGGATGAAGTTGAGAATGATCGTAAGTAGATGATAATGTCGCTTATGACCAGATAACCATATGCGAGGTTCTTACCTGTGCCTGAGCCATCTTCTCCATATTGTTCATAGCTCGCTCCATATCAGCTAAACGGGCCTGAAACTTTCATTCCGTTGAAAAAAGGGTCAATACAAACGACGTGAGAGTACTACTAGAGCGTACCTCAAAATACATCCTTTGACTTTCCAGTTGGCTGGTCAGTAGACATGTGTATTCCAACTTAATTCCATCCAACTTCTCTTTTTTCTCATCGGATTCTGCCTTAAACTGAGCGGTTCACAAGCTTTACATTATGAGGCTGAATGCAGCATTCTCATAAGCATCAATGCGTGAAAAGCAACACTATATAGGAAATCCGTCTAGAATCGAGGACAAAACAGAGCAGAGATCAAGATTCTGTTCATAATCATTTCTTTGAGCAATTTCCCAGTGGGCACACTCCTGGACAGAGCGCTCCAGGTTCATCTATTTTCAAACTTCAAAGTAAAGTAATAAATGAGTGGCAAATGGAAGCGACGCAGTAAACAGTCATACCTCACGATCACCCCTTTGGTATTCCACGACTTTTCCTTCAGTATCCGACTGTATAAGCCGGTGAACATAGTTGTCTCCAGCATAGTCCCACACTCTTTGGCCTCCAACTTGTAAACAAAACGTGTGTGAGGTGTTTTCAAAATGCCTGAAATCGTACAGATCGTTCTGAACTCTGTCAAAATAGACCACTCTTACCTGTAGGCATGTCCTTCAGCATAACGGCCACAACCAATATTCCCACAAATGAGGCATATCCACAGGTCCGAACTTTGCCCACAAATCGAACAGCGTTGCTCGGCCACAAGCTCAGGGGTTTGAATGTAACGACATACCGGACACCTGTGATAACAAAACTTACTTTTAGAAAGATAGAAGGAAGTTTAACCCTTAGACTACGACTTTTTTAGAATCGAGTTAGAAAGGTGTTCTGCGTTGCATTTATCCCTCCCAGCAACAGACAGCCATCTGTAGAAAATTTGGCTGATACGTTGGCTTTGACATGGGATTTGATCTAGTGATCATGCGCGCGGTAGCGGCCCGTCTTGTCATCACACCATTTCCGCTCGGATGATTTTTTTGTTTAACAAATTGACAATTTAATGAGCATGTACAACCACACATTTTTACATCAATGAACTCTTCAATTATCCGGAACTTTTACAAAAAAAAAAGTTTGAAAAGGTCAACATTATATGGTCTATGAATGGTACGGAGTAAAACATGATATGCACAAGGGCGCGTTGCGAGCAGCACACAATATTTTTGTACGAGTTTCTTTCTTTAACGTCGCGCAGTATCTACATCGCCGACGAGTTGTAACTGCAGTAGAATATGTCCCCAACGTTGATCACCTTCCTGGAATTTTGCATGGCTTCAGGATGATTCGCTTCTATTCTGACGATTAGTTGTCACAGTAAGAATTAGAAAGCTTCTATATGTGCACAATTCATCCATCAAATGGGCGCTCCTGCCTTAATATCCCCTGAAATTGTGGTAGTGTCTTTGACTACAAAGTGGGACACATGTGTCCCACCAGTAGTCAAAGGGTTAAATGAGCGCCTCTTCGCGTTCATATCAAAGACAAGCCATTCCTGCCAACCTTGATGCAAAAATTCAGCTTTCAAACAGTACTCACGTGGTGTCAGTCCACTGTTCAATGCACCCGGCATGGAAAGTATGATTGCAAAGGATGGAAACTACACTATCATCCATGCGTTCCAAACACACGGCACATGTAGGTAGTTCAGTGAGGCAGGTTGATGTACCAGCTCCATCACTTGCTGTAGTCGGACTCGAGCAGAATGTTGCCATTTCGTCCTCGGACGCCTGACATCAAATTCGTCAGATACACTTTAGTAGCTTGAGTAGCACGATTGATAGTAGTTCCAGGACATTACTGAATAATGTTTTAGGGTTCACCAGAGCCGTTCGCCGACTCATGTCGTAAACACTCTTCTAGCTCAACAGTACGGCTCTTCCCCCCCCCCCCCTTCTGCTTCACTGACTGCTTTTGTGGTATCCCACTACTACACCTGACTTGATGACGTGCTTCAGCTGCAGAAAAAGCGCAACCTCCAAACTCAGAAAACAGTTTATGCCACATGACAAATGTTTGCCCTCCGTTTACCCTTCTCTCTCCCCCCCCCCCCTTACGTATTTTTCGTAGGTGAAACGACATTCCCAGAATCAACCGATTCCGATTCCAATCCACTTCGCTCTACATTCCAATCTTTTCTGAAATCTTGACACATGGAATCAAGCGAGTCGGACACAAAGAAACAGCCGTTGTCGAGCCATACGAACAAAACCCTACATTCTATCCTCAACAGGCAAATCGTTGAAACGTACGCATTCTATCTTGTCCACAAACAGCAATCTACACCGGTTTGGTTCCAAGCTATTAAACTGCGTCCCATTAAACTCGTCATAGAAAACGACAGCGTCATTCTGAAATACTGTGATTGCTACACCAGCAACGTGGAAAACCCATCAGAAACTCACATGGGTCTTGAATTTCAAAATGACCATATATTCATTTGGTGTCGAGTCCCTGATAATTTTTATCCGTTCTATCGTCTGCATTCCGGGACCTACAATAGCAAAGATGTTAGGCTTACGGTAAAGAAAGAAATAAACAAGCCAATGTATACCTATGAAGAGAAGGATCTCTCTAAGCGTGATTTGTGACGGCACAGCAAGCATACACAGCATTCGGCAGTGAACCTCTCGACCCAAGCGTTCATCACTGTGAGTTTATGAAAAAATTAGATAACTAGACGATGAAGATTACGAACTTCATATTTCGCTTGATTGGATGCGTTAAGCGAAATACGAAGCTCAAAGCCGCACAGTGGGAGGTTCTCAAACATAAGAAAAATCTCACTTATACTTGAAGAAATGGAGTATTCCCTCCGTTTTTTCCACAAAAGGATTTCCGTAGTAATAAGTCACCGCGTCGGGAACTGAAACAAAAACATAGTGTACTATTAATTATGAACCTTTACGCTCCCACCTCCTCCTCGGTTCGCGATAAAGGAAAACTTCGGCCGAGTTTTCCATCCAAAAATTTCAACTTACGATGTTTAGTAGCTTCTAAAGCGCAAGCCAAATTCAAAACAACAAACCCTGCAGGTCGGAATCGGCTCTGGAGAGTCGAGATGATTGCGGGAGCTCGGCATCGGAAGTACAGCTTGCAGCGTCCATACATTTGTCACCTTCTAAGGATTCCACTACGACTTCTGAATACGTACGACGGCCACGAAAATTAGTAAGCGGTTGTGAAATATCCTGAAAAAATATCATTAATAGATATCAGAAACTTCCGCCAACTCTAGGACAAGCCGAATTGACGGAGGTGCACAGTTGGTGTAACGCTTAGCATACACCTGGACTCTGAGTGCTAAAGGAGCACAGTAGGTATGTAGTTTGGTTTGCTTGAATGGGTGAAAATTCCATGGACCCTGAACACACCCAAGTCAAAAATGTTGCCACATCTCAAGAAGAGATCGAAAATTTAAGGGTCATCAAAACGAGTGGACCAGGAGGCGGTGCCTGATATTGTAAGCGTAGCACAATTCCCCCAAAAGCGGGAGGTTGGGATTCGATATCCGTCAGAGATGAGGCACTTGGCCTAAAACTCTGCATGAGTATTGAATAACTCGTGGTCACAATCCTTTATAGCTCGCAAAAAAATGTATCTAACGTAATGTATGCCTCAAATATATGTGCAGTAACTACGCAGTCCGAAGAAGGAATATCTAGTCAGATGAACAAAAGCTTACGTGGGAACTGTGCTTATCGATTGTTGTTGGTGCGAGCGGAGCGTCAGCTGCACCATCATTTCTGCTACTGACTCCAACTGGAGGACTGCGCTTTTTGAGGCCTGACATGATCCGTCTTCTGTTCCTTTCTATGGTTGACGGAGACTGCTCTGCAACGTTACTAAAGTGCTACTTGCTAATGGTCTCCACCAGTCAATTAGTTACATTTGTAAGAAATACTCCACTGTCAAAAAGAATGAGAGCGATTCTTTTTCGATAGCTACGATACACAGGAAGGAAATGATTTCAGCCTACGGTGGTCTTTAAAGCAACAGTGTCAGCAGGGTGGGCGTGGCCGGCATCGGCTGCAATCCCCTCGGCCGATTCCGACCATGCACACTTCGGAGCTGTTTAGCCCCTAGTCAAGAAGTGCGAGTGAACAGAAACTTATCTTAGAAAGTCGTTAAGAAAGGAGCTGAACAGCTTAGAAGTGTTCGGGGTCGGAATTGGCCGAGGGGGTTGCAGCCGATGCCGGCCACGTCCACCCGGCTGACACTGTTGCTTTAATCACAAAAAATCCAATGAGGTATGAATGTGACAATGGGAAATTAAATACTTACCAGAAATATCTCCTGAAGAGTAACGTTCGAAATACTTAACCAGAGGTAATGGATTTGAGTTGTGAAATAAATAAGTTAGGGACATCACGATTGCGCTGCGAAAAGTGACCACCGCAAGCATATGCACCATTCCTATCCGCTTCAATCGCACAAAAACTTCGGATCTATTACAGAAATGGGTTCCCTGTCAAAACTCCCTCTATGTTCTACCCATAAGGCTCAGATAGAGAAATATGCACTCCATCTATCACCGCTCATGTCGTCAGGGAGGGGGGGGGGACATTGAAGTGCACTCACAGAACCTGCGAATAAGCCTTAGCAAGAGGAATTCTGGGAAAGGATGTGAGCGACCTTTGTTTTTCTTGACGTTATTCCTCTCTCCTGAGCTTAATTCTAGTGTCACCTTCCACTGGTTTTTAAATGCCCACTGAATGTCCCCCTGAAGACATAGAGGCCTATTTTCGCCATAGACAAAGATATAGCTTTTCCACAGGAAAACGACCCTTGACAGAAACTTATTTTGGTACAAGTAACGCAAAATATCCTGTCTCAAAAGAAAATTTTAACCTACCGACATCAAGCTTCGAAGATTCGTTAAACGAGATTTGACCTGCACCGTTCTTCACTTCCAGCCGAAGTATCAGCGGTTGGTAATAGCTCATACGCAAACTGAGACCACAATTTTTGACAATCGATATCACTCTCATTTAGTTAAAATTGTGCCTTCACAATAATCATCTCCAGTACCGTTGGATGAGAAGCCTGAGATTATATTCGGACAGCTTTAAATATATTTATTAACAAATGCGGCCATGCGCTTGAGTTTCAAGCTGTACTACAACATATCAATGTTCACGGCATACAGGCAGAGATTTGTACAAAATGGAGCAAGAAATAACCCGTTGTCTACATAACCGTCTATTGGGACTAACTTCAATTGTTGGCTAGAAGGCAAATGAACTACTACAAATATCACGAGAATGACCAGCGAATTATTATTCAAAGAAGATGACGACATTCCACAGGCTTCCTTCGAACACATTGTTGTTCCACTCATCACTTATCCATTTCAAAAAAAAGCAAATTTCACTTGAAACTGTCAATGAAAAAAAAGAGACAATTCACTAACAAAAAGCGGTTCACGAATAGATCGCTTTGTAGCTAATTGTGGAATAGTTATGAAGGATAACCTTCCAGAACAAGTATTACGTACAAGAACAGACGAATATGACAATGACCGAGTAGGCGTGCCGCTAGAGTGTCGTTAACACTTCTAATCTAACTTTACATATTTACATTGATTGAAAAAAAAATGTGGCGGATGCAAGTTAGAGTTAACTCAAAACTACAGAGCGATATCGATGAATGATGCCGTTGTTGTTGTTCAGAGCAATATTGTCGATGGCAGCGGCAAGAGAAGTGTCGCCGGAGTCACCAACGGCACCATCATTCAGAACGGGACACTTAGGAAGGAAGAACGCTACTGCCTCCCAGATGTGATCACGATTCAGGCGGGAGAGAAAAGTTGCCCGGAGCTAAAACAATAGAAATAAGTAATGAGCATCTGATCTAATCCCTCTCAGAATACTCTCAGAGCGATTTTTTCACTTAGTTCAAAAAGAGCAAAAAGAGAAAGGGGGAGGGGGGTACGGTTACGGACAGTACAAATATGATATTGCATACAGCCTCAACTCAGATGACTTTCATGAATATTGGGAGTATTAACTTGTTTGGCTCCGCACACTACCGCGCACATCGAGGGTAAGGTCAGTAAAGCTTTACAACCTGTAGGCCAAACCATCAACCAAGAAATTTCACAATCATCCTACTACTGGATCCGTTAACCGTGCGATCTTGCTTCCACAGATTGACCAATTTCAGTGACGCCACTACTCAATGCGCGCGGGGCCAACCTGGTAATACCATGGCGCATTTTAGCACCGCCCATTTCAATGTACTTATAACATCTGATCTTCCTACGCTTCCAGACCTTTTCGCCATCAATGGCCGTCCTGAAACTGGATAACAATGCTCGATAGCGATCTCTGCCCACTTCGGTGCACCCCGCCCATCGACGGCTTTAACCCTTCTTCTTTCGCCAACTAATGCCCGTTTTTTCCGGTCTTTGATCTGTCTCTGAACCGACCTATAAGATTGGCGGCAGCTCCACCCACATTGGTGCACGCCTCGACCATCAGCAATAACTAACCACCCCTTCCCTTCGACGACCCCTATCCACATTTTTCTGCTCTGTAAGACTTCTAGCTGAATTATGAGGATCTGCAGAAAATGCTGTCCACTTCAAGATACCTCTGCCCACGTGGGCGGGCCTCCACATCATGTGTGCCGGGAGCACCTACGACAATGCTTCCCTACACCAACTTTTTTCAGCTCTGTAAGCTTTCTCATTTCCTAGTCAGGAATTTTTTCATTAGGGAAACGGGTGAAACCCCTAATTCGATTCAGATGCACAGCTTTATCAGTTTTCCTCGGCCTCTAGATCATTTTGGAACCGGATTTGAAATTTTCTTCTTCGATACCGCTCATTGCGATGCACCTCACGTCCACTGTTGGTGGCGCTCCGCTAAGCTGATGTATTATGTGTATCTCTAAAAACGGACCACCCACTCCAACTTGACTCGGTCTTTCCCAGCGGATCCCCAGGAAGTAGGGAATTTTGTGACAAACAGTAGTGACAGAACGACACACAGAACTACAGACAAAGCGCTTTATATTGTAGGACCAGTTGGCGCCGTACGCGTTGCGCGCACAACACAGGTCAGCGGCAAAGGATGGTGCGGCGTAAATTCTCAAATCTGGCCTGATTCACTGTGAATATTTGACCTCTAAGCTAGACGCCCCCTGTGGCTTCTTGAAACCGGTTAATAATGCTTAGTGGATAACTCCACCCTCAGTGGTGCATGCCCCACCCGATCGACCTTCCGCCAATGGCCAACCTCGATCCACTTTTTTACCGGTCTCCATTAGTGGAGCCGATTTATAAAAACGGTAGCAAACTCCGCCCTCTCCGATGTGTGCCACGCCAGCATCGACGTCTAGCTTCTCCTCTTCTTTTAACCTCTATCCATGTTTTTCCGACCTTTGAGTCTCGCAGCCAAATTATGGAATCATGTGGAGCGCCATCAAGCTATGAGTTTTCTTGGCAAAACCGGCCAACCCCGGTGCATGCTTCGCCCACCAATGGCAGGTGACTTCCATCTCTTCGCCAACCTATACCCTACTTCCTCCCAATCCCCGAAACTTCTTGGAATCAAGTTATGAAGCTTCGTGGCAAACTTCGACCACTTTCGCGCATGCCTTGCCAGCCAACAGCAGTCGATCCCTTCTCTCAGTCAACCCTACCCACTTTTCCCGGTTGCGGGCTTCAAGGAAGCGAGTTATGGGCCTGGTTGCAAACTCTGCCCACCTTGTTGCACGTTAGGTCCAGCCCTGACATTCATTTTTCTCCCCTCTTCTAACCTATCCACTTTTTCCAGTCTCTAACCAAAAGTAATCTCAAAGCCGAATTATAAGGTTTTGTAGATAACGTCGTCCACTAAAGAGAACGCTACCCCATAGTAGGCAGGCCTCCGTCACTCCGCTCATGCTGGGAACACCCCTAGCCTTAGCTCCCTACAAAAATTTATGCTCTACTCTGTTGGCTTTCCCCAAAAAAAGTTGTGTATTTTCTCACTGCTTCTTAAAGAACGTCCCGCCCACCGGGGGTGTGTCTTCCTAGCTCGATCCGACTTACCAGTACACACTTTTATCCATCTTTCACAGGTCCCCAGACTATTCTGGAATTATTCGAAATCTTGGTCGTCAGCACCGCTCTTTCGCTTGGCTTGCGTAGGTTTTGTGCTTCTCGAGATATTCCCCACACATTCCACACTTGACCCGATCTCTCGAGGCCGATCCCCAGGAGCTAGAAAATCTCGTGGCAGACATACAGAACGACAGACATAGCGGCATAAAGACATAATAAAACTGGGAAGCGGTCACCCCCAGTAGCTAACGCGGAACGGGGTGTTCTTCAAATTTATCAAGTTGCCGCCAAGCACAAGGTCAACTTTCATCAAGTTGCCGCCAAGCACAAGGGAACCATACTTCGTCCCAGATTCCATTCACAATTTTTAATTCCTACCAGTAATGCAAGACGGCCCATAACCAAAAAGCATCATACCTGTTGTTCTGCACGACTCAAGACTCCGGATGAAGAAGCACGAGAGGCTATAGTTTCAGCAGATATGAGGAAAAGTACATCATCCAAAACCTTTTCAGCATTAATGGCAAGCTGAAATAGAGAGAAATGGTCAAGAAAGTAAAGTAAGTTAGCGACTGTGGTAAAAAAAAATATATCTCAAGATTCTAGTTTTCAAGAAATCGGTACTCCCGCTGAGATTACCAGCAAAGATGCACTTTCGTGGTTCATTTACGGTGGTTCTCTGAGGAGTACCACGGTTGAAGTAACAGTGGTGAATGGCAGACCTTTTCCCAAGAGGTGCTGAGGGCACTGCGTATGGTTTGAACATTAATGACGGTGTTCAGTCCAGAAGACGAAAGAAATGATTGAAAATCTCCACCCAATCGCAGGAGAGATAGAGAAATCACATTCGCAGCGATGTGAGGGAGCAGCCTCTGAAAAGAAGATGATAAGAACGACGTATGTTTAGAAAATTATACAAAAGCATCGCCTCTTACCTCTGTTGGATTTCTTCGCAAAAGATTGTGAACAACATCACGAATTGGTTTTGTAATAAAAGGAGACAGACTCGGAAGGTCTTCCTCAATATAAGTGGCGCTGTCCAAGCGAGAGTAGAATGGGTTCACCCTAAAAAGTTGTAATTCATAAGATGTAATTCAAAAATATTTCTCCAGAAGACTCAGCAAACGGGGATACACAAAACGACTTCGCAATGTGGTGCATCGATTAATCGTTTCTATTAAGGAAACAAAATTAAGATTTTTAGAACAAATTACACTTGCAGTCCTATCAGTTTGACTAAATAAGACAAAACTAGCGATAAAAATTAATGTCCATGGAGGAGAGAGATGAGTAGCGAGCGGGAAGGGAAGAAGGGCAAAGTAAGCAACTTAGTATGGCGCTTTCGAGGCAGGAAGCGCCTTTTCATCAGAGTGAAGGTTCAAAACCATGTAGATCAGATATTCAGCACGCCAGCCATGTTGCGTGATTTTCTTTTGAAGGCAAAGGTTGGGCTCGATTTGGCGTTTTATGGCTATTGAAACGGAGTATGGAGATGCGAAATGGAACGACAGTGGAGAAAAAATGGAAAAAACAGTCGACAAGGCCGTTAACGCAGCCCCTTTCCCACTAGCAGTGAGGGAGGCTGGCTTGGGAAAGAAAACGTTCAAACGAGTTTTCTGAACATCCCAGCCTTTCCTTCGGTTGACACGGCAATCAATCTAGCTAATTTTACAAGGCATGCAACCCACCACTTCCGAGGGTGAGCGGGCATAGCGCTGCCAGGTGGCGATAGCGAACAATGCATCCGCTGGGGCTATATTACCACGCCGTTTGGGATTGTGAGCGCGTTAGCGTCTCTGTGGGTGCGTAACGGCGCACCGAAATCAAGAAAGGGATTGGTTTGTTACCCTAATGCTGACCTTTGCCTTTAAGAGTGCTTTTCATATCAAGCCACCCATAAACTTTCAGGCTAGTCTTACGGTCCGCGATCAGTCGCTGGTTTCGCGCGATTCGCGCGAAGTATTACAGCGACCACAAGTGCTCGATGAATCTTCAAGGTGCTCTCCAATCCCGCCGTCATTTCTACTTGATGCATGATTTTACAAGTTCCATATTCCGTATATCAATGATAAAATGGTAAAGGCTTTGCGATTTACGCAAAGTGCGCGGAACCTGCGACGGATCACCTGCAAATCTGCGTCATCAGCCTTGCTGATTTCAGCTTTCGCTTCCGAGTATGGACTGTGCGAATACATATCATTAGGATGATAACACATGATGAGCTCCAGCAGTATGATTACAACAGGCAATTTGTTGCAACGGCCACCGAAGCGCTAACAGAATTCAAATTTGGAATCAAGATAGGTGCTGTTTCTCGTTTTGACCATTTTTTTTGAAATAACTGCTCATTTGCAAACCTTCACTTTTCGATGGAATAAGTTAATCGCGAGTAATGTCATAAAATGAGAAAGCACACACCTGGTGAATATCTCATAAGCAAGGGTCCCAACAGCCCACGTATCCGCCATACGAAAATCAACAATACTGAAAAGAACCGCAATTAATCTCAGGTGTACAGCAATACTTACTATTAGTGACTGCGAGAAAATGAGCCAATAAACATTCGCTTACCTATCAGGACCCGGTTTCGCCAGAACGATTTCAGGCGCTCTCGTTTTTCTGTTTCCTCCTAGATCGATAGTGTCGTCCACATACTTTACGACCCAACTACCTGTCGCTAAAGCACAACCGAAGTCGGAGATAACAAGGTGAGGGACTTCATCTGAAAGAATGCAAAGGTAATAAGGTACAGAAAAGAAGACTCCACAAATGCGCATACCGGGGCAATTGAATTCCAGCAGTATGTTGTCGCTCTTCATATCTCGTTGGGAAACAGTGTTTTCATAGAGGAATACACATCCTTCCAATAGTTGGCCGAATAAAACACGGGCTACATGATAGCTGCGTTTTCTACGGAAATCTTTCACATATTCGCGCAAAGTCATGCGATACCTGGAAATAATGCCCAATAGAAACCGCTAATTGATATATTTCTCGAACTGCCAAGTTGTAATGTGCAAAAGGCAATGTAATAATTCTTTGGAAATTATTTGTTTCAGAACACTTTCTGAGACTGGAAAAAGGATCACCTCTTCATCACAACGAACATTGTTCTGGGTTCATTTATAATCATCTCATAGAACGGAGCAGATGGGAGCGCATCCGGGTAGACAAGCTTGGCATCGTCCAATATCGGCATACGATCAACAAACGCGGTCAGAACACGAACAACATTCGGGTGAAAAGCCGGTAAAGGTCGATACCTATACGAAAGAAGAGACTTCAGAAGTATTATCTTGTAAGAAATCAACAATTACCTGCCCATCCTTCCATTCAAGATGCTACCACTTTCTGGTAATGGCACTAGTTCGGCACCCATAGACTGCCATAAATAGTTGTCGCCCAGTCGAGGGCATAAATCCAGGGCGAAATTATACATCAGTTTCAGAGCTAGTGGATATTTCTAAACCGAATGTGAGTGGTAATCACAATTCTGAAAAAGGGGCGAGATCAGTAACAAAAGTAACCTGTATAGGATAAGCGCCTTCCTCAGAGAAATCACGGCTAGTAACGCTGCCCATGTTGGATGAAGTACTTGGACCATTGGTATCGCGGACTTTCAAAGCATACACAGCAGCATTGCAACCGTATCCAATATTTTGTCCTGTAAGAATCACCCGTGAAAAGAATAAAAAAGGAATACGTACCAAGCATACCTATTTCATATGCGTCGATTGTGTTCGGAAAAGCCGTTCTCGTCAAGTCTGCGTTATAACGCACATTTGTAGAAAACACATCCTGAAAAATTTGTAAGAAAAAAATAAGTCGTATACAGTAAAAAAGACGCTACCAGAGCAATTTTAACCACACACTGCGTGTTCTCCCCTCGCCTTTACCAAAAATGCGCCATCATCTCACAGGGAAATAACGGCTCTTCTTCCACCAAGACCAGGCCGTCGTTGCCATTGCCGAGCCGCAATCCACACCTTCGTCCACAATCCCTCCTTCCACTGTCGCTTGCCACGTGACGCTGCGAGAACAGCGCAGGTAGAGATGCGCCAGGATAGCATTGCGGTTCAAAGTCACTGGCACTGGAACAACTGGAACTAGGTTCATCCAATACCCCCTTCTTCATCTCAAGGGGTAATGCGGCTGAACTGGAGAAAGTCCTTATTGGAGGCGTAGTTGGGTTTCTTTTGCTTTTTTTCTTTTCTAGACAACTCCCCGCCTCCAGCTTTACAAGTGAACGCTATTACACATCTATTTGATCCCGAGGCTTGCCTTTAAGTGAATCACAGGCTAAGTGATTATCGAGACCTTGATCCTCTAAGGGATGATGAGTAGAGTAGGAGGAACGGGTAAAAAAACTCACTCGTATTCTCTCCACCACCCCAAACGTATTTCGTTTCTTCAACGTAAAGTTGTTGAAACGCTGAAGATGAATTCTGTCATGATGAAATCGGCGATGATGGATTGCTAGCGATGATAGCGGGCGAAATGCTCTTCCATTCCGTAAGAGAAGTTGAACCTGCAATAAAAGCAGGCATTAGCCATGAATACAAGCAGAACTGATGGTTATACAGCGGTCATGGTCTGTGATCTTGCGCTTATTCGTAAGTGGCTAAACATCCATAGTGAGACTTCATGGCGCTTGCATAGTCGATCGGACGACAGCAACGATCGCAACTGTCTGACTGTCTAACTGCATCGTCGTCGAATACTCAGGTAAGTCCGACGATCAATACGCGTCCAATGCTGTGCGACAGTCACGATCGTTGCTGTCGCCCGATCGACTATGCAAGCGCCCTCACGGTTGATATGCACAAGCAGAACTGACGCTTATACAGCGATCAGGAATTCCACACTCGAGCACAGAACGAACTACGAAGCGGTCACAAACCATGACTGCGGTTTAAGCGAAAAAATCGTACCGCTCTGTAAATAGGATTTCTTGCAAGAGGTAGAGCAGCTCTTCCAACGACAGTATCCAGTTTGAAGGTAGCTTTTAACAGGGGAGGGAACAAGCGGTATATCGAAGGCTTCCTATGGAGAATCTTCCAAATCGCCTGCAAAGGAGTTGGCTCTTACAACATAACAGTTTCTCTTCAAAACTGAAAAGGAGCACCTACCGCCTGCGTCATTCTTCGTGCAGCCGCACCGAACCTTTTCAAAAGCATGATGGCGACTTAGGAATTACCTGTAAACACATAGAATCAATAAGATCAACTCTTTGGCGAGCTAACTAGAGTAGAACAAAATCGAGAACGGAATAGAGCAAAAACCAGAAACGATATTTCCAAACTTGTTCTCTAATAAACGTCTCCTCAGTATTCCTCAATTGAGAACCATCAATTGGAAAAAACAGCGATTTTCAAAAACCGCGCTGGCCTCCCGGGTTACTCAATAGCAGACCCACTGCAGCGAAACCCTGCACTCTAGTAATAACATCAATTACGGACGCTGCAGCACTTTTCCATGTCAATGAGCCCATCCAGAAGAACCATGGGCTCATCTCAACAGAGACTTTGTAAAACTTTGCTTGTTTTTTGCTTGTTAATTACTGCTGTGAGTCCGCAATTCGCGTTGAAATGTTTCACAACAATGCTGAGTTATGGGCGAAACTTTCATCCCAAGCGGGAATCGAGCCCGCACCTTTTGCTAGGGATTCAGGTGAAGCGAAAGTTTGGCCATAACTCAG
>KZ347567.1:29249-43106 GCA_002352805.1 Teladorsagia circumcincta | reverse complement strand
TGCTCCTATAGCCTCTTCTATGCGCCTATGATGGTCTTGGTAATCAATGGGGGATTGATCATCTGTAACTCGAAGTGATTCAACCCTTTCGTTTTGATACCGTTGCAAAAGTGAGCCTAATTTGCTGGTGGATAAAGTGAGCTGACGCTTATAAGATGGTATCCTAGCTGACATGGTGAATAAACTCGATATGAACTGTTTGCCCAAAGTTGTCAGTGACCAAATTTGCGAAACTGAGGTTGCGGCAAAAAAACTGTCTGCCACGCGGTTAAAAATCGTGGAGTTGAAGGAATGAAATCCAATTTCCGAAACCTAAGCCAATATGCTAAGAACTCGAATCTTAAAAACTCACTCGATCAGCCTGGACTCGTCCTGATGCACCATAACGACAATTCAGTAGTAGAATCGATAGATATATTGCGAGTGGGACGCGTACTTATCCACCAAGTGGAAGAAGCAAATAACACACAGTTTATTAAGGCTCGCTTCTGAAGGAACAAGGGTTAATAAGTGAACAGAACATATAATGTAGAGTGAAGAATGTAGAACCATGGCGTACTGACGTCGTATCGATCCTTTATATCCATATTTCGCGCGCGATCGCAGATCATTCCTTGGTCCACGCCGATCTTCTGGACGACGTCGTCGTCAAACGGTGGGTGGACCATGTTAGGCTTGATGGGGTCTGTTAAAAGTCCTTAGCTTCTACGTCTTAGTGACGCGTTTCGACGTAGGAAAGTAGCGCTACCTTTGCGCTCGCGTGCCTAGCACTTTCAGCCAAAGTGAATGCTTATTAAGTGGGTCTTATCCCGAACCTTGCCTTTAAGTATATTTTTGGAATCGCAGGTTCGTGATTTTCCGAGACACACTTTCACATGAGATCAATTTTAAAGGGATTACGATTAAAGAAACCCTAGAAACTTTTCAAACAAAAGAAATGCTCGAAACCTTCCACTGAAAAAAGCGCCCACAGGACTATTTTTGGGACGGTAGCTTTGTGGATAAGCTTCATTACCCCGTAATCTAATTTTCTAGTTTATCCTGCAGGCTCTGCTTTGTAATATAATGAATCTGAAGAAAGTTCTGATTCCTTGGAGTGATTCCTTGGAGGATGAAGACACGCAGGTGGCCAACACGAAAAAATACCAACACGCTAGTTTTTACTAAGTAAGCTTTTGAGCAAAATTCATTAACTTCTAGAGAGAAAGTACAGGGTGTCCCAAAATTACTCGTGCCTCTTTATTGCAATGTCTTTTGAAATGTTGGACACAGAATGATAATTGCATCTAGACATAATAATGCTAACATCATGCACAACAACATGCAACAACCACATTTCAAAATATCCCCCACCTGCACGTATACAGGCCCGGGATCTCTTCTTGCACCATTCGCACGTTGTACGCAGGTGTTCTTTATCCAAGACCAATGCTCCAAAACGTCTACTAATGTGCACGTCCTTGCTGACTTCACACATGAATCGGCGAAATTCGACGGCATCACACGATTGGCGGCGATCCACACTCAATTTACTACTGGTGCCGGGTTAGCCGTTCTCCCAAGGACTCTTCCTCGTGAGATGACGCTCCCGATATTTCTAGCGAATGAAACGGCACTTCTGCATGTGATAGGGATGGTAATGCTGCCGACTGATGATTCCGATATATTCAGCGACCTCGTCATCCTTCTGATGGAGCACCATGGGTCATAACCAAACATTCCGATAATTCTATCCGTGGAAACGCTGGCCACTCTTCCTTGTCCAGGCTTGTGAATGAGTGGTCGTTTTTTTCACCATAGTTTTCGTTCTATGGCCACCTGTATTGTGTTCACAGATATAAAACATCAAGAAATTTCATAAGGTCCTAAGATGCACCTTTTTCCTCGCGCACGCGAATGATCACAGGTCCCTTGGATCACCTCTCGACATCTCATAGGTACTGGATGTTCAATGCCAATAACGATTCAGTTCACAAGAGGACCTACCTGCACAACTCTTGAGTAGCGCGAGATGAAATAATCGATGTACCTTTTTGAAATTTCTGAATTTTCTACCCCGTCGCGCATCCTCGAATTTGAAAGACCTTGACCGTTGGGAGAAGCAAATGCAAATTCTAGTGGAATTTTTCTTGTTACTTTCCGCATGGATTTGATTTTCTCACACATCTGAAATCACCGAAGCGACCCGCCGCTTCTCAATTGTGTACTGATGAAAATAGAGCGCGCATTACCCCAGGCCACTGCGCATTCGACCCTCTCCTCAGCGGGCCAAGTACAGTTTTCTCGATGGTAAGCTATCAACAGACGCTTAATCCTGGCTGGGACGATGAAATCATACATGTAAACCTGCTGCTTCCGGCAAGTCACGGTGTTGGCCAAATCACATTCAACATATCACCACGACTGCGAATAGAATTGGAATGTGTGGCTCACTGCAAATACGAATCAGTCAGTGCTGGATGCTTTATACTTTTACCCTTTTACTCCATATACGGCTACTGTCCAGTTGTAAAGCATTAATGGCGCACTCCGGTGAGATTACAAATAAACGAATGAGTATGTGAATGAAACTGAAGCAGGAAAATTCTCAGATTAGTTATCACAAGAATGCTGAGTTGTGGGCAAAACTTTCGCCCCAGCCGGGATTCGTACCCGGATTTCTTGCTTTCCGGGCAATTGTGCTACCATTTACAACACCGGGGCTCCATTTCACCCTCACTCAGCTTCGATAGTAAATCCATCGATTCACACGTATAATGTGATGAACCGGTTAGCCGATTTCAGCAGTAAACCGCTTGGCTGAGAGCTTTTTACCGTTTTGACGTGTTTTATATTACTTGCTGGATCTACCATCGGAGCTGAGTGAGGGTGAAGTGGTGCCGCGGTGATGCAACTGGTAGCACAGTTGCCCGGAAAGCAAGAGATCCGGGTACGAATGCCGGCTGGGGCGAAAGTTTTGCCCACAACTCAGCATTCTTGTGATAACTTTCAGAACGCGAACAGCGGCGTGAAACAGCAATTATCATTCAAAAACAAGTCTCAGGTTAGTGATTTTTAGTCAGTATTAGTGTTCAGTCTGTGAACTTCATACTGGAAGCTAGAACAAGAACAAGGCGGTGAAAGTTTCATTCATCACTAGGAAAGCATGCACTCTGCGATTGTAAAAATGCACATACAATGACGAAAGTTACTGGAAAATCATCGCAGTGAACTGGTTATCGAATGAGATTCGGTGAGGAGTACGGAAATATCAGCACCAACAACACTAATGAAACGGTTGTCTGAACTGGGTCCGTCGTCCTTGACGGTGCTGGAAGGATTTACGACAGCTTGAAAGGCACATCAATGTATTAACTAGGCTTAATTATGTGTGCCGAATGTGTACATTATAGTGTCGAGTACATGTTTAACAAGTCTATAAATAGAATTTTAATCCTTTTTTTTCAAGAAACTATTGTTAATTGAGCATTTCTGAAAGTGTGAAAGCATGCACAACGAAGTAGCGCCGAAGTGACGACATAGATACAAATTCGTGGGAGGAGTATCTTCGCCTAGAAATAAATAGAAACGTAAAACACGACTAGAAGTATGTACCAACGGCAGCATACGGGTGATAGGCAGATATAGCGAGAGACATCTTGAGAAGCCTAGATTTCTTCAATGTATAGTACATATGGGGATATATGGCTCAATTTTTTGATCCCGTTTCGAATTTCGCGGGGAGATATGGTGCTATAGGGTTTTGGAGTCCAGCTGTTCACGTCGGGGCCATCATGAGCACCAGAGCAGCGATGAGGCTAAGTTGATCAGTACACAGCATTTATAGTGCAGTCATGATGGGGCTCATACCACCAAATTCACTTCGAGTACCACTTCCCTCTTCGGATTCGGCGCTCGAGCATTCGGTCGAGTTTTTCGAACCTTCGGAACCTGAAAATCACGCACATTAACAAATATTCCTATGGTATAAAGGTCACTTCCATCATTTAATTTTCTCCGCAGGTTTGTTTTTTTAAACTTCAGAATCACACTTTGATCAATCTTTAAACTTATTGACCGTAACTAAACCTCGACGACAGGTTGGTGACACTGGACAGGGGCGATGTTGCAAACGATGCCGGGAACCAGAAAAAAAAACTAGAAAGCCGAGGTACGTATAGAACCACCTTACTATTCTCTCTGATTTATAATCAGGTTTAAGCATGTCCACAGAATAAATACTAGCTGTCTGGAACGAAATCCGACATGCTTGAAAAGATGAGTGACAGGCCTATGATAGCACATGGTAGCACGCCGTCCCGTGTGGCCCGCACGGTGCGGCATCTGAGGTATTACGCTTTGGTTGTGGCATTACTGTGTTACTGTGTCACAATAGTTGCAACGGAACTACTGCACTTGGAATTCTCAGTTAACTTCCAAATGCATCCCTTCTAAGATTTCGTGAAGTTCTCATAACCACTGAATTGAAGTTATGGATCTTTGTTTCCTTACTTGCGAACAAATTACTTGCAGTATGCTATGCCATGCATGAAAATTGAAACTACTCGTTTTGTTGATCCCGAAAGGACTTTTTCTGTTGTTGTTCATCCTAAAACAACTATGAAGCTCTCCTTATAAACCTAGTCCTGCATAGGCCAAGATAATGCAAAACGTTTCACGAAGAAAAGTCTGCAGGCAAAGCTTTTGAGTGGAACCTACAAAGGCTTTCATTATTCCACAGCAAGCCGTTCCACATTAAGGAATGCTTGAGGTGAGAGTAATTCTTAAGGACGATCTGATTCCAACCACACTGTTGAATGAGACTTTTGACAAATGAGTGGTTTTCTGAACACAAATGCTGTTTTGCACCCTTGAATGGAATTCATTCAAGATTGGCTTTAGAATGGAAAAAACTTCACATTCAACAGGCACAACTTATCATTAGAGGAAAACTCGAGACATAGAACTTTCTGAGCGTTCTGAACCGGTCCATAACGACATACTGGTAGAAAAATTAAATGCCAAACCTACGAGAAGTAAGCCTGCAAAAGTAGCAAAAAGTTTTGCAAAGTATTCGGCAAAGTTGTAGTTAGAACGCAGGTTTTTTTTTTCACAAAATCCATTCCAGTGTGGCTCTCGATGCCTCTGAGCCTTCGTGGATCACGTGATACACATGACGCACAATGCCAGCCCAACTTTTTCTATTCATCAGAATTTTTCCCATCCGAAGTTGTATCTATACCTTTAAGATCCAGATAGATCATTTTTATCATGGAATCATTGTAGATTGCTTTTAGGGGGGGGGGGGGAACGGCAAAGATGCAGGGATACAGGGATACAAGTACGGCTCTCAATATTGCGTTGATTCAAAAGTACACAGCTCGAAAACAAATTTGAAAATTTGAAAAAAAGCTGTTGACGAAGTACAACTCTATTACCTCCAGAATGTACAGCATAGATGGAGCAGTCCGCTGATCGTACATCTCTATTTAACGCTTGGGTTAATTCCTGATGTGTAAGCGTCTCAACGGCTGCCATGTCCATTTTCACCTGAATACGTAATCACATCTTTTATCTCACAACACCTTTCCGTTCACCACAACTGCAACGCAATTCATAGTGATTGATTGATCACCTTGAACGGGCAAGTTTTCTGGGCACGCAGCTCATCGGCACTGATACTTTGCGTGATGTATGAGTGATTGAGAGCGCCTTGAACATCAATTCGATCTTCGACATCGACAACGATAAGCTTCGAAATCAGGTCGATCATCTCGTCCGACACCTGCATCAGACTGTTCTAAAACTTCAGCTGTCAACTTTACTCAGTCGTGAATTGTGGCTCAAATATGAAAAAATTGAAAAAAATGCTCTGGACCGGTTCCTGGCTGGGCGGTCAAAGATAACTGAAATTTTTGACTGGTTACTGGGAACATCTGTGTAGTAGTCGAAGGAAATAAACAGCTCCGCAAGCCCTCAGCACGTGTGAAAATCCCCCACTCCAGTTTCACGAGTTCTTTCCGGAAATCGGAGAACGGAACGAGAGCTATCGTCTTACGCTCGCGGCATTTTCCATCGTGCTGGTCCCCAACATTTGGCTGGCATTTGCCCTATACTCAAAGCTTGCATAATGGTTCGGACTCTGACGTCAAGACGGAATACGGAAACCGAAAGCTCCAACAGTAAACAGGAAATGACTTTGAGACATTTCCAGGTTCTAAACGGGGTGTGCTTCTCCCAACTTTTTACTGTCTTTCAGACCGTTTCTATTTCTCATCGTCAAAATAACGGTGAGTCAGCCTTGGGTAATGTTTTTGTAAATTCTCCTGACCATGTGTTCGCTTCAGTAGAAACGCCCAAGTGGCCATAATACCGTATCCGCGTTTACGCACCCTTTCAGTTTATCGTGATTTCATTAAGAGAAACGCGAAAAATGAATCACCTCGCGTTCCCTGCAATACATAATTTCTGGCCATGGACGTTGGGCGTGGTCGCCGAAATTCTCAATGAGTCGTCGGGTTCGTTCACAACGTATCTCGTCCAGAATCTGTAGTAATAAATTGATATTTCACCGTCGTAAGGTCGTATCCGACAAAAGTCAGTGTGACCTGACCTTCAACTATCTGAAGAACTTGAAATAGAGTAGACAATCGGAGAAAGTGTAAACGTTCTCTCAAAAGTAATTACAACGCTGTACGACGTACTTTTTGGGATGGAGCGCCAAGCATTGTGAGAATGATTTTGATTTGACCGGAAACACTGCGTCCAGGGAACAGTTCACGTCTCAGTATCATCTCGGCGAATATACATCCGACGGCCCACATGTCGACGGCCGTCGAGTGCTCTGGCATCACGTACAGAAGTTCCGGGGCTCTGAAGAACACAGAGATTTTGGTACTGCTATCCAAGCAAAGCAATAAGTCATTCAACTGCATATTGCACTACAGTGGTTTGCAATTTGAAATTTGAGTGCCCAATTACTTTGGAATGAGCCATGCATAATCACCAATGCTTGGCACAGGGCGATGAATACGATGAAGGAGGAACCACATTTATGCCACCACTGACACTACCTGGTCTGACAGATTTCGGCGAGTACTCATAGGAAGTAGCGGTAGAAAGGCTCAAACTTATGCCTTACTGCCTACTGTTAGAATGATTAGAAAGTCCTCAGCCGTCTAACATTTTTTCTACTTTATTTTTCTATTCAACATACAGTAGAATTTGCTCAACAATATAATCACCATTGTTATTAATTACAGTGTCCCATCTGATGGTCAGGTCAACCATTCCCCCCTCCGAAATTGGCAGAGACTGGGCTTCTGTCCACCTACTCCACGATAATGCCAAGCCCCATGTAGCTAAAGTAACATGTGAAAATTTGGAGGAGCTGGGCTGGGACATGGTTCCCACCCACATTATTTCCTTTTCCTTGGCATTCCCCCCCCCCCCCTCAGATGATCATTCGAGGCATTCCAGCGAGGAAAAAATTACCATAGTTAAAGACGCTGAGAGGGCCTCCAGTGAGTTCTTTGCCTCTCAATCTCCCCATTTCAAGGAGAAGGGGATCGTTGATCTGCCCATTAGGTAGGACGTGGTGGATAACAATGGTGATTCTATTGATGCGTAACTTCCATTGTACCCGCCGCAAAGACTTGCCTCAAATTCATCACTTATGAATGATTTGTGATGATATACAGAAGTTCTCACTCAAAATTCAATGCTTCGAAGGTATTCTACGGGAAATAAGGATGAGAGCAGCTGCCCGCCCCCTACGTTTCTCTACACCCTTCCTCATTCCCAAAAAGGATCCACTAGAAGCAGCTAGAAGTGGTTTACGCTTTGACTACATACCGCAGTAAGATATACCAAGAAACATTTCAATGATATGAAGATAGAGAACAAAACGAGAAGAATCGTGTCCTATATTATAAATGGAGTTCGAAAGCTTGCATCCCAATGCCTTTTTGGTACGCGCCACCTACATGACATCTGCCATGACATTTGTACTCGATTCGACAGAAATTGGACACTTGAGGAGAACAGCCGCTGTGCGAATCAGGGTATTGTTTGTTTCTCCATTAAGATACAACAACAGGTCCCCTCTCCTTTATTAGTCTCCCTTCCGCTTCATACCTCATCAGTTCATTACTAATACGTTTGCATTCTAGGAGCACAGTATCTCACTGACGTTTCTTTCTTCGCTGTCCAAGTTTGTCTGCAAATTAAATGTGTCCACACGTGCAACTACACCTGTCAACCCAATCTCTAGTGTGTCCATCACTTCCATCATATGGTGCTAAAGGAGCCTTAGATGTTTTTGACCGGATTCTACTCTTTCTTCGAATTTTTGAATGGCTATCGTTTACCTGTACGGTAGGGTAGCAACGTGTTGTGTCATATAGAAGCAGTGTTCATCAGCTTCATCGATCTGATCCCTCATGGCGAGTTTTGCCATACCAAAATCGGCAATACGTAAGGTGCAGTCGCTGTTCACCAACAGGTTTGACGGTTTCAGATCACGATGAGCGATGCCGGCAGTGTGGAGGTACTGAAACAGTGGAACACTTGTCATAGAACAGAAAAATAATGTCGTCTCGCTGAAGCAACTTCATTGCTGAAGTTTTCTTGAGAATTCGAGGTGAGCCTTGTCAAAGGTAAGGTAACTCACAAGTAACTTTATGCGCAATGACAACACAATCGTCGAAATGCACTCCGTTTATTACTAGCAGTTACAAAACCAATCAATCCAAGTTTTTAAGGCTGATAAGTATGGAGAGTTTGTCGCCCTCAGCTACTTTACCTTCTCCTGGGTATCAGTAGAAGGTCCTCCAGGAGCCTGAACCAGTATTGCTGTTTACCAGCACTGAGCCTAATTGGCATCGTTGTTTACAGCATCATTGGAGAGATAAAGTGACAGTAGAGTGACAAAGTGACAGTGATATCAACTGATTCACTTTCGAAGGTATTTCCGATTTCCGATAAATGTCAGACCTCATTTCACAGATTTTTGCAACACCAAGGATTTCGCGAAACATTCTGTGCCAGCTTGCTGGGAACTAGAGTTGACACAAATATGTCTCGAAAACTTTCCTCCGGATGTGGTCGTGTTCGGTCCAGCCCTTGTGCAGTACTACGTCCTGAAGCTGAAGCACCTCTCAGAGCCAATCTGATGGGACTTACGAACTATTATATTAGGATCTCGAGGAGATGCTGCACTGAACAAATCGCCTCCTTTCAGAGTGGGAATGTATTCTTCATTCATTCATTCTTCTGTAAAGGTTACACGAGTTCCAATAGCTTGTGCTTGTACTTTTCTTGAGACGTTCGGCCTTGACTGATGTAGTTTGAGATTCCCTTCGTAGCGGAATGTCTACTTGTCCAGAAGTGTAAACTGGTTGATTTACCGCCCTTCTATCTCGATTCTTGCATATCTTAGTGAAAAATTCTTATCCAGAGGTCGTGTTCTAGTGCCAATAAAACGATTCCAGATAGCTTTCAAAAGTCCAACCTGCGAGAACACTAGAGCTAGCTCGTCTGTAAAGAGAACTTCAACTTCCATTGTGTAGGTGATGACAATACCATGGTCAACCGAAGGCCGATTCCAAAAATACGAGCTAAACCTTCAACGGACGAGGATGGTTGGTAACGTCGATAGTGTCGTTATACTTGCAAACAGATCGTCAACCTAGATGGGGGATGAAACGGCGAAATTAGCCACAAACGCACATAGTTCCAAAACTTCTCCAAGATCCGCGAGATTTTTACTGACTTCTAGAAAATTTCTGTTTCGGTGACTTCCAAAAGTCCAGGAAAACCACCCATGATGCAAAATAGGACTCTCTATTCGGACTTCTCAGACGCATTGTTCACCCTGGTCAGTACGAGGCGAAGAGAGTGGCACCTGTATACGGTAGGCAGTTCACTGTCATTCTGATTAAGGTATGAAAACTTAAGGATAGTGTTTTCGAACCCCCTGCAAACCCACAGAAAAGAATGTCCAAGCTTGCGCTTCGAGCCAATACGTGATCCAGAACATCAATACATATGTTAATCTCAATCGCCAACGTGTTAGCGCTGATTCTATTTTGCATAGCAACTTCGGCGACATCCATGCGTGTTGAAATTATTGTCAGTGAAGTGTAGAAGCCCAGGATGTAAGGTAAAAACACGCATCGTCCGTAATCACACCACTCCAGAGAAATGAACTGTTTTAGTACGGTTGCAATCCGTTCCTTGACGTTTTGGCGCACCCTGTAAACTCTAGAGACCCTATAAACTGAGCCAACACCTTCCAACCCATTCAGTTTTTGTTCTTTACTCAAGCTTTTCACATAGAAAGCCTGATGGGTGATCTATTGTTACTTACGAAGTAAGAGCAGAGGCCAGCAAATCATACTTCTTGATTTCTAATTTTCTTTTTTTACATGGATATTACTACGAGGAGATTGCTTATCAGACCGGAAGACGTTATAAACTGCTCATTCTTCCTTTTACCTTAATTTTTCATTCCACTGAATTTTTGAAAGTGAATCTCTCTCGAATCATTTCCAACTAGAAGGATCAACTCGCAAATTTTCTGCAGACCTTCGCTGAATGCTCGACAATTTTTTGCGAATTTTAAAGTGAGAATCGAGAAGTTTTTCTTTTCAAGCTCGAACAACCGTAAAATACTAACCCGGAGTCCCATCAACAATTGATATAAGAATCTTCTGATCAAGTAGTCGTCGAGTTCATTAGAACAGCCGTGAATCACCTGATGAAGACTGTATTCCATGAGATCCATCACTGAAATCGTTGGATTTCATCAAAACAGTCAATATGCGACATTTCCAATGTTTTTTGATAAACCACACCAGGCACGAAATTGATATGGGCAAAAACGTTCCTATCTGGCCTATTCGGCATCGTGACATACAAAGCAATTAATGATAAGGGGGAGATAAATGACGATGTTTCTGTAACAATAAAAGCTTACCCAAATAAACATTGATGCCTAATGGTCCTCTTGTACGAAAAATATCCCTCATTGACACTATGTTATCGTGGTGTACATGGCGTAGTACACGGATTTCACGTAATGTACGACGTGCCAGTGTTGGTGTTGCCGATGCGTGCCCAATCTTCTTTATCGCAACCTAAACCAATTCATAACTACTATTTTGAAATGTGTACAGTAGTACGTGGACTGAAATACCACTCTCCACCCTCCTCGACCTAAGTACAGGTCAATAAAGTATCGACAGAAAGAACGCTATGTTTTTTTGGAGCTTGGGGCAGCATACGCTCGCGCTAAAAATGAATTTCACTTCTAAGAACAGAAGATTTCAACCTCCGGAAAAGGCTCAAGTTGCGGCTACCGGAACTCAGTAATCGGAAACCTGAATGGCGACCATGTTTGCGAACAAATTAGCCTAATCAATGCTCGACCTAATTTCCTAGCTGCCCTCATTTTACTCAGTTTTTCCATCCATTTTTTCAAATGTTGAGGTGCCACGAGGGAAATCCGGCGATTCTGTGAAAAGGCGGGGTTCCTTAGCAAACTCCCCCTGCTGTGGTTACTTTTATTCTTCTCTCTATACTTGTCTCGAGCGATCAACAAGAACACTTGTGGGCGTTCAGAACACGTTCTTGAAATTCACTTCAAAAATGTGGTACCCTGGAATCAGGCCGACGTCGATAACTCTTTATGCCAGACTGCCAAGAAATTTCACAGTTTCGATTTTGAGCAGTCGATCTAGAACGTCAGTGAGATTCTTGCTATGTGACTGATCAGAACCAGTACAAGTAGCGAATTCTTCAAGCACTTACTCACGGTGGCCGCCCTTCTACAGGTTTCCGCTGACTAATTGGAGATCTCTGCCACGTAAATTTACTGATGCGATTTCATGCGGAAGAAATGGGCGCTTCTTGTTCAGAGCGCAAAATGAGAACATTGGGATTTTCTTCTGCGAAACAGCTTCCAGTACGAGTTTCACCTTCGCGAAGTTTTTTTTCGACCCAGCGTTAGCTATGGTTTCAAGATTCGCCGAAAGAGGGAGGAGAGGGTGGAGAGGCTCGTACGAGGAGATGTCAGCAGGAATTTTAGGAAGGTTTCTGGGGAACTCAGAAAAAAGGGGACAAATATTTAAGAATTTCACTGCTTTCAAAGCGCTTGAGTGGAAGCGGTTGGAGTTGGAGAATTTAAGCCGACGAAAACCTTACATAGAGACCACCTGCTAAAAAGACTATTAGGTGGGATTCCTTCGGTGCTCACTGTCTAGTGCCCCTTTTCTGAGCACGGATAAGTTAACTTAAAAATATTTTTGAAATTTGTTTCGAAAACATTGTGAAATGTTGCAAAATGGAGGATGCGTCACGTTATTATTACGATAGATGACTCGAAGTTTGCTTCTTCAAAGCTAAATGCGGTCCGGAAAATGGAACATTGGGACTTTGGTATGTTATTTTCTTAAAAACCTGGTAGAGTAAAGTTCATCCCATCTATTGTTTTCCCTTTGGTGGTCTCGCTTCTGTGGTAGTTTGCTCCGCCGTTATCGCTTTCCCAGTTGTTCAACACTTCCAGACCAACCTTCACCTTCACGAGTGTTCTCGTATATCCAATGAGATTCTTCTTCGCTAAGTGAGAATTCAAGCAAAGAACTCCTTGCTTTTATCCTCGATCATTTACCATGCAGTTCTTTTTGTCGAAACCTACCATAAAAGATAGCGGCACCTTGTGTATCATGGGATTTGAGCACTTTGATCCTCCACGGCAGTGACCACGATGGCTGTAGGGCGCTGCGGTTGAATAAGGTCTTTGAACGTCACTGGTGGAAAGGGGGCAAGAAGCGATCCTAAACACGCCCCAACACGCTGAGGAGATTAGTTCACCAATGACGTCCGGTGACCTCTTCAAAACCGCAGCGCCCTCCAGCCATCGTCTTGGCTGACGTACGTTGGCTATGACCTGGGGTTTGATCCAGATACACTGCGCGCTGGAGCGACCCCCTTGTTACCACAATATCTCCGCTTGAGTGAATATTTTTGACGAAATGGCAATTACACCCATTTACAGATACACATTTTTGTATTAAGAATGTGCGAAGCTGGAAAAATTATCGTTTTGGAAGCGGCGCAGCCTGACCAGTAACCTGCGGCAGAATGCTCTAGAAACATATCCAGGGTGATTCGCAATGACCTGCACCTATTGTCAGAGTAAGAATTACAAGTTCTACGTGTACACGATTCCGTTATGACGCGGGCAGCCCTGTCTCAATAAGACCCAAATTGTGGTGATGCCTCAAACTGCAGAAGTGGTGCACATGTGCACAAACAGTATTCAAAGGGTTAAGAGCTTTGACACAGAAAAAACACGATTTCGATTTTGGTCTAAATTGCTGTCGAATTGCTCGTTGTTTTCAATCATATCTGCTATTCTAAGCAAAAGAGCACGGGTGACAAGTAGCAGCAACTATTCATGAACGCTAAAAGCACTCAACATGTTCTGACGCGAGGAGCAGATTCCCACCAGAGAAGTTCAAGGCCCAAATCAAGCAGAGGAGGAGGAAAGCTCAGTCGAAAAAATCAAAAACAGCCTCTGAATCGTTCGTACAGAAATCGCGAAACTAGCTAATATCCCTCAAAGGCACGGGCCGGGATTAGGTGGTCAAAGGAACCCGCTTCGTCAACAATACGGCCGGGTCTGCAACCACGGAGGAGAGAAAAGCTCACCGGCGGCGCGGACGCGAGCGCGTGCTGGTGACGTCAAAATGACGTCACAGCTGCGGCAGGCTCAGCAGGGGAAAGCCACTTCCGCTACCACTTCGCTAAACCAGTGCTAGGTTGCTGGCACTACATCAATCAGCTGTGACGTGAACGAAAGGTTGTGTTATTATG
>KZ347567.1:0-23264 GCA_002352805.1 Teladorsagia circumcincta | reverse complement strand
AAATGGACCATGGTTCTCTGTTATTCGGAGGAGTCTCTACAAAGTGCAAGAAACCATTTTGGGAAAGCGCTCCACGTCCTGAAAGACCTCCCTTGTGAGATCATCTGTGAACTACGTAATTAAGCAGGCGACTACAATAATACGTGACATTAACAGATTAGTTCGAAAATATGTAAAAAGGATGATATCTCATAAATACTGTGAGCGAATATAACTTAAGATAAACAATATTACTGCAAAATCGCTAGCATTACATTTTTAGTGCAATTCTTTTAACATTTCTGAAACCCTACAGTAGCCCACGTATGGTTCATAATTTGCCAACCGCCTTTCAGCCCGTTGTAGGCAACACACATCTGCCTTTTTTCTACTTTTTTTTCTATGACTTGTTAATTAAGAGTTTCGCAACTTACAGAATGAGTTCGTCTTTCTTTCTCATTTTATGTGAAAAACGGGAGTTCATGGCCGGCAATGTGTAAAACCTGTGCGGGTTCCAGTGTTCTGAACTGCAACATTCTACACGCACAACTTTGGAGTAGAAAACTTTTTCTCAGCCGAAATTGCCCTTTCGAGGGATTACTAGTTCTAATGCATTGTACTCGATAGTACATCGTGATTCGATACCCTCATCGGATGGTTGTCGTAGTTAACGACAGTACTGCACTTCGAGTCTACGGAAAAGAAAAATGTAATAATTGAATAAATAAATATATGTATATATGTTTATATATGTAAATTGCGTAAATATAAAAAATAATGAATTATGTATCCAAGTTCGGCTTTCAGTAAATCTTGGTATGGTTCGTGGTGCATTCAGTGAGGTTTGTTGAAACAGTAACCAAGACAGTAGTGACATCAAGTCTGGTCTTCTGTTAAGGTCGGTACAGGTGTTTTGTGGTTGCGGTGCTTTCCAGATCCATTACGCTAGGGTACCGTTCCTGAAGTTTGAGATGGTGTTTGGAGATGAATCGCACTTATCGCTTTCCAGGCTCTGACGAAGGTGGCTAGGCCGAAACGTAAGCTTAATAATGGTCACTACTACCTTGGTTACGACTTCAACAAACCTGACTGATAGTATCAAACAGTAGGAGGTAATAAGCTAAAGATACTGTCGGAATACTGAAATCCTCCTGGAGCAATCCGTACTTCCACTTGAATTTTATGAAAAGTTTTGTTCATATTTATCCTTCCTCTTCCAAATTTCCCTGAGGGTCAATTCGATAGCATCAGCAGGATTTACTCATTTCACAAAATATACGAGTATGTACTTTCTTACAACTAATCGCGTAACATCTAAAAAATCTGCAGTTCAAATTTGATTCTTTTTATCGAATTTCGTGACCCAAAACGAGTAAGTACGGAAGCGGTCTCTCACGCAACATTACTGCGGTGGATGTGAAAATAGTGAAGTTCAAGCACACGAATGATAAAAAAATTGGAAATCAATAAAAACTTGGGCCCAGAAAGTACTGAAAATTGTGATGCGGACATCAACATTAGCAACCACTAATTACTGTCTTTGAAAAAGGAAAATATTTAATTAATAAGAAAATAAAAAAAACAGAGATTAGCATCGTCGGTTATTGGCAAATTAACCGTATGCGAAATATAATACCTCTCGAACAGTCTTATGAATATTGTAACCTCTAAAAAAATTAAGAGACTGGGAAATAACAGCCCCAAAAATATATACAAGTGAAGTTCACGACGAAGTGGCTACTTGAGATCACCTTTTTCTTTTTTGGAACAGTTCCCAAAGTTTGAAGCAGTATTGGAGCAGTGAAAAGCTCGAGAAACAGTGGGAAGCTTTTGTGGACTCCTTTCAGCTGAAACTTGATGATGCCAATTCGTTAATCAGTTTTCAAAACCGGCGACGCTTCTTCACAGCTAATCAGCACTCGAGGCCTTTATCAGTGCATAAACGTAAACCTACACCCGACACGATATCGCACGTGAACACACAAAGCAAAGTCTCTGATTCAGGCTGTACATATGAAATAATCTTATATGGAACGTGAACCGGCGCTGGAAGTAGTGTTTACCACAGGATATACAGATTTCGCCGAACATTTGATCCACATCATAACATTTAACCAGTTTTTGTCCAATGACAAATCTTCTCACACAGATACATGATGTAATACACTGGTTTTGCTGATCGTATACAGGTAAGTAAACCAGTAAGAACCACAGAACGTAATGTGTTGTGTGGGTGTGTGCGTCCCATGAATCTCCACGACTGCAGAAAAACGTCCTGATGAACTGCTTATCACGATAGTCGTATCGTATCTATCGTAGCGATAAGAGTTTTTTTTTACTGTTTCAGTGAGCAAAATTACCAGTCTGGATACTGCACGATGTAAAAACATGCAGTTACACTAAAAGAGTAGTGTAAAGTATACGTGAAGAAGCCTTGGAGATGAAGAAAACACTCGATGCTCAGAACGAGACACTTGACCTCTGTTGAGCGGGTGAAAGTTGTAGCGCTGAGATACTCGTCGTGTACTCATAGCCGACAAAAACCTAACCACTGTCGCCTGTACCTGCTAAACATCTTACGGGCGGGGTACACATGAAACGACGGGACCCCCGTCGTGGGATGTGCCGATGGCCTTGTCCGAATGGGGAGCGATGTGGATAGATCGCGCCGCGTCCAAGGCCGCGCTAACGACAAGCACAGCGAGATTGCTGCCATTGCAACGCATAGCGATGGCGTCGTGGTGAAGACGGCACGATTCAGTGAAAAAGAGTGGCGACTTTCGCCCATTGCTCACTGTCATCGAATATCCTCTCAACCACAGAATATCTACTCCATACTACCTCCGCGGGAGTTTTTATCGCCTACTTTGAACGCGTAACGAATCGGAAAGCGAGCAGATCTGAAGGTCGTCCATTAGAGGTAGTTCGGCGCTTTTTTCACTCCATCAATATTTACATAGCTCTCAAAGAACGGATGAACGATTTCCTAGTTTGTAGCTACTTCGCTCCAACCCTTCGAAGGTGTTACATAATGGAGACTCAAACTTTGCCCGAAGGAATCAACTTTGTAGACGTAATCTCGGTTGAAGCATTCTCAAGTGATGTTACTCGAAGCACGAGGGCGAATGTGCCGTATAATGAGAAACTTTAAAAACATTGGCGATTACCAGTAAATCCATACAGTGATAGGGGTGGAAACGAGCGGAAACGAAAATCAAAAGAAAGTTCCGCTGAATTGACTATACCCGAATACATGTAGAGGGACAAAGCTCAGATGAATGCTCTTCTGTTATTTTTATCAAGCTTTGCAGACCCAACTAATCTAGCCAGTTTCCAAAATTTCTTGATCTACAAATGCCAGTATGATTCCGAAAACTGGCTATTAATCAAAGAAAATATCAATTAAAGCGGTTGGTAGCGTTTTCAGTGTATTGACAAATCTGCTACATTTGAAATTACGGTACTTCTCGGTACAAAATTACTTCAATACTGAATATTTCTAGGTTGCTTTTTCAGTAGCAACGTCTGAAACCAGCTTACGTTAGACTCATACGCAGCACTACTTTTCATGATTTCAGTTTGGGGCTTGTTTAGCACAGTAGCCAAAAGCCCAAATTTTTGAACAAATGATTATTGATTAAAGTCCTTATTTGAGAGAATACACCAACTCATTCTATAATTGGCAGATTTTCCATTTGTAGAACAAAACAGATTCGATATCACTAAACGAGAGTCAACTGCAGTTTGGAATGAAAAAAGAAAACGCGGCGTATCCAAGAAGAAGTGCAAGAGGCCGTTCCTCGTCGAATGCTGCACGTTTTCGTTTTTTCTACCTATCAAAAACAAGCAGAACTGGTACAAATTAAAGCACAAAGAGAAAGTTCGTGTTCGTTCAAGAAGTTGCACTTACTAGACCATCGTTACCAGTAGCTTAGTTATTCACAAAACAACACTTACATTTACAAAACAAGTCTGAACAACATTCGCAGCACTTTCCACAGCAAAAATCAAGAACTTCTAAACTAAGTTTCAGTGAGTCGAATTATCTTGATTTCAAGGAGAAACAACAGATTGAAATTCAAGAACTTTACTCGAAAGAAGCCAAAGCGCTCAAAAATCTCAACATTGAATTTTTTTTCTGCAAAATTTCGGTGCACAGCAGCTTCTATAAGCGCCCAACAATATGTCGTTTCTGAGAGATATATATAATAGATAGCAAGATATTATGTATAAAAATAACGATAGAATTGAGCTATCCCTGAGCCTCATTTGTATAAGATCTTCTTCAAACAATAAGCATTGAAGGCTCGTTTAAAAACATTTATTGGCAAGCTTTCGCTGTATAACAGCTTCTTCAGGCCTTAAAATGATCTATCAAGTATAGAAATACAACGTGCTGGTATTCTTAAAAGTATAAGCTCACGAACCTACTAACCCACTAGTCTGGTGACTATAACCACTAAATTCTGCAATACAATGTTATAGAAGGTCAAACTATTAGAAACACAACGTAACAGAAGACAGCTAGCGAGCCTTCAATGCTTATTGTTTGAAGAAGACCTTATAAAACCAACATATAAAAATAATATAAATAAGATAAATAAAACATAAATATATAAAGTTGTATACAAATTATTGATTTATAAGTGTAAAGAAGATTCACAAACGGCAGTTTTGGTAATCTACAAAACTACCCCACGGAATGACGGCTACTCCACCCCGATTCTACCCTTAATTACCAAGCAAATATTTTATGTGATTTTAGTACCGTATGATTTTATGAAGATCTTGCGGTAGCGAAGAACAGTTTATTGTGGCAGTACTAGTAATGATAGTCTATTAGTCTAGTAGTTCTATGGAAAATGATGAGAGAGGAGAAGTCGAACCGAATGGGAAGATACGTTCAGATAAATGGATTCCGCCGAAATCACATGTGGATACATTCCATTGTATGAGGTGATCAATCAATACTGATATAAGGGATCAGAAGAAACTGGATATTTGGAGCGACAACATACGAAATCCATTTACATACAAACACGACATAACATCAATGTATACATCAAAGCCGGTATGATCTACACTGAGCTGGACGACGTACAGCAATGTAGCTCCAGCTACCTACGTGTTCGGGGACGGACAAATTCAAATGAAACTGGTAGGTCGGCACGGGAATGAGGAGCTTTGAAGCCTGAGTTACAGCAACAGCGTAACGATCGCATTAACGATAAATAAACTAGGTCATGTAGGTTGGAAACTTGTTGTTCAGGTGAGACAGGTGTATGTTGGGGGTATTCGAACGACCACCCGCATCTACACACACACGCTAGATGCATCGGGACGCACTACATGGCAGTCCATTGTGTGACTACGGTGTGTGAGTGCGACTGACAGGACAGTCCATATGGCTGGCTAGAGGGGTTTTTTGTCAAAGCCTGTTGTGAGCATGATTTTTTGTGGCCGTCAAACGAATTTGATGGGCGTGAACAGGGCGGAGCGGATCGGATTTCAAAAGAATGATGTGAAACATGACATTTGGGGCTTTTCTGCGGGCCAATCATTCGATGGCTGACGAAGACGCTCGCCCCTTTTTCGTGTTCGTATTGGGTTTCTCTATTCTTCTCTGTTTACCACGACACCTGCCCGAATGTTGCAGCAGACGAGCCAACCACGCCCTCCACTTATGCGCAGCATCATCGTAGGTGAACTCGCGCATAAATAACAACACGAAACAAGTTCTGAGTAAGCACAGGCAGCCAACCAGCACGTTGTTGAGGCAAAAGGATTCACAGTAGCACAAACGTGAGAGAATGTCGTACGGGGTCAAAAAATCACAACGGAAATCAATGCGACAAGTCGAGATAAGCGGAACGTAGCGAAGGGTCGACACCAAAATCGCTGATCGCGAATGAAGGACAAACGAAAAACGTCTGAACAGATTGCTTGAAACAACATCACGCAAAAGAGAAGGTGTAAATGAGAATTCGAGATGAATGGAACAACTGCAAATGGGCAAGCCCTAGCTTAACCCAAACGAAATTAGGTCACTGAGAAGTCGGTTACTGTATCGGGTTAATGTGATAACAAGTTATCCATTAAGACCAATGAGCAGCTTAGTGGGTTAGTTTACCGGGACAGTGACCATCGGTCGCTCCATAAACCGACCGTCACTCAGTTCAACGAGTAATCCGTTCGGTATGTCCCATGGTGGTATTCGAGTGGTAACACAACTCGCCACGGTGCCGCCCTCTCTCGTGTGGAGAAAACCACTTGCATTACCGAAAATGGACGCAATATGGATAGAGGCGTGACACATTTGAGTACAATAAGGTCGATGACCGTTGTGCAACCACTCGCAAGTCATCCTGCACCCTTATCGACCCCGTGAATACACACGCGTTTTTCAGTTGAACCCGATCCTCTTGGTCGAATTTCCACGCAGTAATAAGAACTCAAGGAAAAAGAGGATAGTTGTGCAGCTTATCGCAAATGCGTTACGAACAATGCAGATTAAAATGGTTTCAGAATAAAATTTGGAGTAGTTTAAATTTAAATAATTATTGTAATTATTGTAAATTATTGTAATAAATATTACTGAATAATTGTTGTTAAAACCTTAGCCTTACACATGCTAGCACTTATTACCTCAGAGCAAGAGAGCGAGAAAGAAGCAGTTTCTGAAATATCAGAGAGGAACTGTAACTGAGATTCTGTGGGAACATTTTGCGTATTCGAGTAAAAATATCTAACTTTGCATAATCCACTCAAATAAGGCAAAAGAATGATTCACTCGTCATCAAACAACCCTTCTTGAAGTGCGCCATGCAGTCTATTTCCTATCAAAATCGTAATTATACTTGAATGGATTTTTGACTGAACAATTTGCCTTTTGGCGCGCCAGCTAAGTTTCATGTCAGTGCTTCTATTCTCTAAAGGACTCTTGCATCAACTAAACAATCGTTGAGGGGGGAAGGATGGGAGCTTACAGGGCTTGAACGAAATTCGATCGGGGTTCGGTACTCGGATCGTTCGATTAACAAGTGGCGCCATTTGTCAACTAATCACCGCCACCCATTCTCATACTTTGTGAAATTGAGGCACATTGACATTTTCCACTTTGTCAATGCTCCCAGTCCCTCCTTAGCCCGACACTTGAATAATGCGCGCTCACAAAACATTTCTATACATGTAGCCCTTTTTAGCGAAGGTATTGCAATGGATAAGCTGCGCCGCGACATGATGGAGGGAACGCAAATTTATCTAATCGCATAAAAACGGTCATCTGAACATCACCCCCGCCCCCCATTTTAATGCGTCATTGTGTTGGATGAATGCCTCCACGGCTCTGAGTGGAACCCAAACCCATGGCGCATTCTGAAAGCCTGCTCAGCTTTCATCAGCTCGTCGACTTTTACTATCTTCTTCATGAAGGTAGACTGAATGATTTCATGAAAAGCACACAATTTCCTCATCAAGCCGCGTCAGCCAGCGTATTTAATTCCGCAATTCAACGCACACAATATCAATTTGCTGGTTATTTGCATAATTATTTATGGGATCCACACCCAGATGGTACGCTTTCCGATCTGGCTGACGTGCTACGTGAAAAATATCGCTATTTGAAAAATCTTGTGTTAATGTTCATTGTTCTGTGCGATAGTTTACTCAGTACTGAGACCGCGAGCCTTGATTAATCTGCACACGTATTGCAGAGACACGTTCTTGAATATTCACAGCGCTATTCAATATTTGTCAGTCAAACAGTACTCAACCTGAATAGTAGTTGGACATAGGGAGCAGGAGCAGCCCCGTTCAGTTCGTAAAATCCTCATCCTCTGGTATCAAAGTTTGCAAAAGTTTCAAAGCAAATATTGTCTTAAGATTCGGTTCGATGTGTTCCAGTTCAAAGTGTTAGATGATCAGAAGGATTGTGCAAATCAGTAAAGAAAAGTTCAAAGGCCGAAATAAAACGATTTCAGCAGGAAAAATCACGATGTGACCGCTAAAGTGAAGAAGGCGCCCTATACGGAATGGCAACGCTTGGGAAATAGAATGAAACCAGCAATTATCAATAGAGAACACCCTTCTGGGAGCCATATTCAGCTGAACGCTAAGAAGAATTGAACAGGGAAAGCTACTTTTTAGTTATGCGTTGATTACGAGTTGCAATAGCTAACGCCAGAGTGCGAACCAGTTATTGGGACAAAAAACGGCTATTTATCCTCATAGTGCCAGAAGTGAATCGCGCTCTTCAGCTCTGGTGAAATGGTAAGCGGTTTTTAGGGATATCAGATAATTCCGAAACAAAGGGAATTACACTCTGACACACGAAAATTGCTCAAGGGGCAAACGAGCTATAGATTAACTGCGAACATCTGGGCTAAAAGGGAACGAGCTACTGAGATGTATGATGATACTGTGTTCGGTATAGCCCGATGCTTGTATGGCGCAACAGATGACAGCGGGGTGCTAGCTGACACGGCTGATGAAACTGGTTTTCATGGAAACGTCAAGGAAGCCATTTGGAAAGTGATCAAATAGAAGGCTACACGACGTAGACGAGCTACATACATGCCTGAAGAAGACACGCCGGTTCGGATGGAACAATGGTGTCAGCGCGGACGCCATAGAAAATGGTCCCGTCGCCGTTTGAGATGTCTATTTGTCGGGCGCGGCTGAATTTTTCCACCCCATCGCGGTCGCCTACGCAATCGGTGCGCAGGAGCGTGCTAACTCGAGCAGCGCACGGCTACTGACGATGAACACGTTCTGTTTGCCAGAGGGATTCGTCGATGGCTTCCGCTCTTTCTATCTCTTTCTCGCACGGAATCACTGACAAAATAACTTAGCTCTGCTGGTAACCACAGTCCCTTGTAGGAAGTTGAGCTGCAGTTTTACGGCCAAATCTTTAATGGGCGCGCTTGCAGCTTTGCGAAAAGCGCGTGCCATCCACATGGTTGAATGACTACCGAGGTCGTTCTTCCGTGCAATCTTCACATCTTCGGAAGAAAAACGATAATGTGAGCTGGACGTTGAAATTCAGGGAATGACATTATTTCACACCACCGACACTCACTTTTACTCTGATTGACACAACCCACAAAAGTGCATACCAGTAAAGGAAAACAGTCTGCAGTAAATCATCATAACTCTAGAAAAGAAGAGGGATCTCTAGAGGTCAAATCTCCACAAAAGAATCTCTTCTGCTCATTGAAGCTGCTGGAAGAGACAAAAAATATCAAAACACTTCACGCGATCGAATTTCTTGGTCAGTTTGCTCGAAAATGAGAGTAGGTGCGGAGCGGGCTGGATTTCAAGAATCAGAAGAAACCACCAAGAAGACTGAAATTTAGAGATAGGTAGATTGTTATACGACGGAGATACAAAGCGCGCCGTGGGAGAGAATATGCGAAAGAGCCACGCAGAACGAGATGGCACAGACATACAGTCGATGGAAAGAGAGCCTTGGTCAACTCTATCAGACCCTCCAGAGTTATTGGTTCACTGAGATTATCATGGAACCTTTAAAAGATCATGAGGTGAGTGAAAGGAAGACAAACTGCTGAAAACACTTGTAGTCTTTCGCAGCTTTGATTGATTACAGTCTATGAGGCATACAGTAATAAGGAAACTGGGCACAGAGCCTTGAGAGCATACAGAAAGAGCGGGACGCGGATGTTAGCGCATTCCATCTTCGAGCGGCCAAAGTTCACATAGGTGGCTGGAACCTTTTAGATACCCTGGCCCTTTGCGACGTGTTCTCGAGTCGCTCAATGTTGTAGTGGTTGTGAAGGTACCTACCCTGGTCACAGAAGAGATTCTTCCACTCTGCCCGATTCTAGCATGTGTATTTTGACTGAATAGTCTGTTTCACCATCGTTGTGCCCAAACGTGCAGAACCCTTTGAAGGCTGCAGCGAAATATAATCTATGCATCAGAACATATCACATGTCACTCCAGCTGATGCTGCTTGATGCCCCTCCCCTGAAATCTTTTCATGGCAAAAAGTGTGGTGGTTACTCAACATCAGACACAAGTTAACACAAGTATGTTCAGCTGTAAGTAAAATGCAAAAAAACTGGCGTTTGTTAATTTATTTTTTCATAGAAATGATCTTCTCTCCTTCATTAACAGAAATGCATACCAGAAATCATCTTTATTTACCACACTATGCTATATCACTTCGAGAAAAGGAGGAAGGTGGTAGAGTCATTTCGCGATCTCAACAAACTTTTCGGGGAGGGAACAGTCAGTAGAAGCCAAGTTGAAAGATGGTTCAAGAGGTTCAAAATCTATAGTCACCAGCCGAAGTTTCCACAGACTACCACCTCAATCCGTCAGCGAAAAATTGGCAAACGAAAAAATTCACGACGAGTTGGATGACTTAGTAGCCGATGTTAAGGCATAGATCGCCTTGAGGAACTGTGACTTCTTAGGCTGTGGAATAAACCCATGCCGAATGGGAAGCAGTTCTTGGAGCGGATGGTGACTACGCCACAGAATAATCATTTAAGCATGTTTTTGTCAAACTTTTTTTTCGTTTTTGCTGAATTAGATTTGTTGGAAAAAACCGCAAAAATTATGCATCACGCAATACTTCCCACGAAGGGAACTTATTCAATTGAACATCACAGAATTCAGCGAAATTAAGACGAGTGTTTTAAGTATTTCTTCGATTACGTGTGGTACAACGTAATCACGCTGGAGGAATGGAAGGGCTGGCGGCTTCGTGCTAAATCATAATCGAGCAACACTTCTCCCACTTCTCCGAGGCAGAGGGGGAGGGCGGTATAAATAGACAGAGCCATGCTGTTTTTGTGGGCTATTCCTTTACATATTACTGTAACTCACTGACGATGAAATCACGTAGCAGTCGAGGTATACCTTCTTTTATTCACAAAAAATCTGGATACCACAGACCATGAAGTACAGCATGCAGTTTGAGTAGTCATTGGGGCTGACCGCCTTGCGATCGCGCGCACAGTCACTGTACTTCAAGTACACTGAATTGAGACTATGGCCACACGAATATGTAGTAAAACGTGTAATATTGCACGCAGGCGAACATTTAATATATTGTCCTTGAGAAGCCATCCACTTTTGTAATTTTCCTAAGCAGAAAAGTTATAAATATTTTATAAAGATGAAAATACAAAGAAGTTTTCCGTACTTGAGTGCCCGGATCAGGTTTGAATTATTTTATAAAGAGTGTGGATGGTGCGCTGAGAGAAAGGCAGAATAACCTTTTTCGGTGCACTATCTGTGCAAAGAAATTGGTGCTACAAACCATGATAGAACTTCATAGAGTTGAAGAGTGGGCTCATTAGAATATCAACGAGCACACCGCTCCGAAACGGGAGGTAGACCATTCCTAATTTTCCATCGTCAGGAGTGCAGCTAGACAATTGAACTCGAACACTAGCTTCGATCTGTAGCCAAAATCAGCGTTTTCGGAGTCTGTTTTTGCCGTGGTAGAAGAAGGTTGTCAGTCGACACTACAGGGGTGGCCAAAAAAAGAGACACTTTGCTCGTGGCACACATCACCAAACTTTTCGTCCCCCGGGAGTTTTATGGCATAATACTCCTTAGATGTCCCTCTCTAAGCAGGAGCAGTTACTCCTTCACTGCCCTCACCGCCTTCGGAGTATGACGTTATCTGCCGTCGCCGTCGAGCTCAAGGAGGTCTTCCATCCCATACCGAAGCAGGAACGAAATTACACCAATCGGTTAGCTCATGAATATTTTCTTAAAAACTGTTCCTTCAACTATGCAAGACCCCTTTCGGCCGGCGCTTCCAATACCCTCATAATGGTCCATGATCCGACGAGGACTACGTTTAGCTCGACCGCTCACAACGTTTCCATGATAAATTCTTCTGATGGTGTCGGTTTAGAAGGCTATCATGACGTTTTCTGACAGTACGGGATATACTCTTTAATCTTCAATTATGAACACTCGATTTAAATTTAGCGAAGTGTCATTAGTGCCGTTCCGAGCGAGAGGTGGAGTGTCTCATTTTTTTGGCCACCCCTGTATAGCCTTTGATTTTGTTTCGCCCGGAAAATTCTACTATATTCCGGTTACTGTGGAGGTGGTGTCGGTTGAATGCCGCGCTAATTAACCTTCTATCGTGCACCCAGAATGCCCAGTCTTCAGGGAAGCAAGTTTTCGAATACCGAGGAACTTGGGTACGTAGCATTCGCTCCTAACGTGTCGCGCAGGCTACACTGTTTTGCAAAACTTAAGGACAAAAGCAAGTTTCGCATGATTTCCACTTCTGGGGACCCAGCTCGATGAAATTTGGAGCATACATATAGGGGCTGCTATATCGCATAGAAGGGAATTATTGAAAGAAACACCCAATGGGAACATCAAAGATGTGGTTTTTTTTCAAAGACTGTGTTGAAGGGGTTGATGGGAGAAGCTACCCCGGTTCGTGGTTAACCTTCAGAGGCGGGACATGGTCTCTAATAGGGTGCGTGAACACTACCGATCTTAGAGCATGTTGTGCTACGTGTCCCCATGCTGGTCGCAAGGTTGGTAAAGAGTTGTTTTGTAAGAGCGCTCCCTTCCTCGAATGGTGCGACTGACAATTGCTGGACACTTATTGGCACGTGTGCGTGTGCTGCAATAGCTCTTCGGAATGCATCCCACAAGTGCTAGATAGGACTTGAGTGAGGGAAGCTGGTAAGTCTAAAAAATCGCCGATCATGCTCTGGATCCAAAAGTTCTCCACCTAGGCTGTTAGATGGGCTCGCACATTGCACTCCATACGAATGAAGTTAGGGTTAGTTGCACCTCTGAAGAGATTCACATATCTAAGGGGTGCAGCATCACAATAACGTTGACCAGAAAGTACACCGTCGTCACGAGTGTGCAGGTCGGTATGCCCTGCCAACTTATGCCTCTTTACACCATATCGCCTGGACTATCACGACAATCATAATGGACAATGTTTCAGTGCGGATTACGTGTTTCTATACTCTCTATATGCGGGTAAGATTAGAATCGCACACTGAACATGCTCTCCACTGAGAGAGGAGCACGCCGTCCTCCTAACTGCTGGGTCCATTCCGAATGTCTCGTCACCTAGGTAATGCTCTCGCCAATACACGGATTTCAGCGGATTACCGGGTACAGCTAAGCGAGCGAAGAGACCATCCCTATGGAGTTGCCGTGCCACTGTCCAGGTCGGAATTACGTGCCTTACAATCCAGATGAATGTTTTTGCAACTACAGCCGGCCACGAATGTGGGTCCATCATTGCATGTTACAAAACGTAGCGATCATCCGCTGTTGTATTTGATGGTGTCCTACCACCTCCTCTTCTTGCAGCAGCGGCTATGGCTCATATTGCCCTCCATGTACGTAAGGCATTGTTGTGGGTAATATCAAGCTCCTGGACTTCGTATTACACCTTTCTTCTTCCAATTTTCAGCAATTTTTCTCATGTAAAGTCACTAGTATTATCTATGAGACTTCTGTAATCAAGAACACCATTACTGCTTAGGGTAACTTCTCGCTGATTAATACATTCCCTCTCTTTTTGCTTCATCGACCTCCTCGTGTTGCGTGGCCAAACCCATTTGACTCTACATTTGCGGACCACACGATATATGAGGCCCAGTGTAATATGCATGACTAGAAGACCTTTGGCATCACGCTTGCACAGATTCATCCAAGTTCACTGAACTTTTTATGAGTGAACTTATTTATCCATATCGCCCTTAAGTTTTGCACGCAACTGTACAGGGGGGGGGGGAAGGGGCAATAAAAAAAGGCATTTTGTCTTCACCATCAGATACATTTGATCACAGTTTGATCAATTCTAATCGAATACGCCCAACTGAGAATCGAAGAGCACATCCATTCTATAGAAAAATTTACATAGCCTTCTCCATGGACGGCATCAGAAAAATTTGCGCTGGAAAGATAGCGCATTGGTCGAGCTCAATAGGGTCCTTGATGGATCGTGTACCAATAAGACGGTTCCGAAAAGCGGGTTTTCAAGGAGTTCGCATAGCCAGAGTTAATGTCACTGTGAAACCAGCCAACAGTGAATAGATTCCGGAAATTATGTAAGAGATTCAGGCTGAAGCGGCTACGGTACGTTTCATCGAGCTCGACGACGATGTCACATGACGTCATCTTCTGGAGAAGGTGAGGGCAGTGAGGGAAGGCTCGCGTGTACTGGTAGAGGGACCTAGAGACTGGTAGAGAAAAATCAGTGAAGTACGACATGGGCAGAATGTCTTTTTTGCCCCCCCCCCCCTGAATGTAGCTGTGCGTTGCGCGCGTCAGCTGATTAGTGAAAAATCGCCGCGTCAATTGGTCTGTTAGATCGAACGCGTGGACGCAATACGCAACCGAATTTACAACGGATGAATATTCTGCAGTTCTAGATGAACTCCTTGAATATGCGTGAAGTCTACAAAGGAGAAGGTTCCGCTTAGTAGATTGGGAAGCACTTTTAGACTCACCACAAGTTCACTTCAAAACACGGCGTAAGCAATCTAACATTTGCAGACGTCGAGTGCCTGTTGAAGGGCTGCAAACCGCATCTACAGCTGACTTTCACCAGTTGTTCCTGAAGGACCAAAACGCTTAACCACTCAAGATGAAGAGGAATGGTTTCCAGACTCCCTGAGTGCTCTCTGAATCGCTGACGCCATTCCTCAGCAAAGGATTTGGATTAGGAACCCGGGGTAAAGGACTAAGAATTGTGTCGTTCAAGGCAAATAGCCCATTTACATATCTGAGCATATCCTCCCCTCAAACGAGGTTGCTTGTTCCGGATCTGCGGAGGTGTGGCCGTTTTCGCGTCTCGGCGCATAGAACGGGCAACCATGATCGCTGCAAGCAACAATGCACGCCCACCGTTGCGGCATCTGCTGCCTCGTGCCGCTCTGTGCTCTCTCGTCTCTGTCTGTGGCTATCTCGAACCTTCGCCCTGTGTCTCGCGAACTCTTTGCCTTCTATGCTCTCTTACCGTTCAGAAAAAAGAGACCTACTTTGAGTCTACTTTCCGTTCTAAGTAGTTCGCTTTCATCTTTTCTCTGAAGGCAAGTGAACTAGCAGTTACTGTTTCATATTTGAAACCCATTAAACCGTTTTTGCCATGGTGAAGCGTGTCTATAATTCAAAGGAAAGATGCAGCAGTAACCCGTTTCTTCCTGCTTTACACTTCCATGAAGGAAAAAAGGAACCAAGTTTCAAATTACAATTGCCCAAAAAAAAACTTCCGAATTTACTGAACACAACAATTCCCTATTGGAAATAGTTTGCATGTTTAACCTTTTAGTTTTATGACCTTCACCTTCGCATTTGTTCTGTTTCAACAGCATTTCTCACATGTTACAATTGTAGAAATTCGCTTCCTCATTCAGTGTCGGAGAAATAGAGAAACATGGAATGAGTGTGAGAGAACAAAATAGAGAGGTAATCAAAAGTCAAAAAGAGCCAGGACACAACCAGTCATTGCTTCAGAGGGAACCATCCATTAATGAAACTTCTCACTACCTAGCGGGCCACATTCGCAACACAGAGCGTCATCACGGAAAAGCACACTCATATCAAAGTTGCGGAAGGGATTGAAGACAAAGATGCAGAAGTTGGGAGAAAGGTCTGACTGCACAGGATCGATCCTAGAGAAAAGGGACCAAACTGAACCACATAGCCGACGGTAGCAGTGCAGAGCACGGTGAGCCACGGTCGAGAATTTCTCGTCAGTGGATCGAGGGTTGTACTTTTGAGGCATAATCACGGGACAGTTTGGCTAGAAAAGAAAAGGGTACAATTACTGCTTCAGCACTTGTCCATACACTCCCCAACCCACCTCCGAGCTCGGCGCACTTCGGAGGTTGAAGGGAGGAGTTGGGTAGTGTGTCATTTGTACCACGTTCAGCTATACTAGTGACACCACCGACCACAAAATCGGAATGCTAGGGAGGTCATAGAGATCGTGGGAGGGAGACTGGCTCGTGCACAGTGACCGAATTCGTGGCTCAATCTCGTATACAGGGGGGCAATAAAAAAGTCATTTTGTTTCCTCACTCAAATGGATTTAATCGCACTTTGCTCAATTCAAGGCTAGTGCTCCCAACTAAGAATTGAAGAGCAATTTCATTTCATAAGAAACTCCTCATAGTGGCCATCTACGTGAATGGCATCAGGAAAATTCGCCCTGGAAACACTGATGCACTGATCGAGCTCAAGGGGGGTCCTCGACGGATCGTGTACCATTTCGAAAGTTTCTGGAAGGCGGCTTGTGAGGGGGTTAGTTAAAGCTAATGTTCCTAGAAACCTATCCCAACTATCCCGATTCAAGAAATTATGTAAGAGCCTCAGGCTGAAGCAGTTACGGTAGGCCATTTTGAGCTCGACGACGATGACAGATGACGTCATATTCTGAAGACCGTGAAGGCAGTGAGGGAGGGCTTGTGTCCACTTATAGAGGACCATCAAGGGAATATTTCTGAAGATTTTTCACCAACATCGGCAATCCCCGCGAAGAAAAAAGGGCGTGAGTGCGACATAGGCAAAATGTCTTTTTTCCCCGCCCCCCTCCCCCCTCGTATAGCAGTAAAGCGCGGTGCAGCCTCCCAAAAAAGAAACATAAAGAATTCAATGAATATGAAGTGATTTGATGGAGAGTCATTTCTTTAAGATGCGTGAACGAAACACTGATTTTTTCGAAAGAGTAGTCATCTTCTGCAGAGTGAAACACTGCATGCACAGTCTTGATAATTAGACCACGTTGTGAATCATAGAAAGAAATTCTCAAATGGAGTATGACTGTCTGTGCACAACGGTTGAAATACCACAAAGAATGAAACCCTCGCAGCGATCAATACCTTTTCGAAGTGGGCCACGCACTTGTCTTTCCTTCCGAGTTGCAACAGCATTCGACAAAAATTTCGAACATTCAGGTGGGTATTGAAATCAGTGTCATTCTGCGTATAGGGTAACATTCAAATAACCACGAAATTTTCGGAGAGTCGCACAAGTTTGACGTGATTAGACACAAGACCGCGCAGGTGATTGCGGCCCCTCTTGCCATTGCTCTACCCTTCCAATTTACAACGTATCCTAAAGCAATTCTGCGGATTTCTCTATGTAATAATTCCAAGACGAAATAGGTACGTTAGTTTCGTTCTCACTCTGCTCGGTTTTTTGCGTTTTATTGAAGCTAATGTAAATTGAATGATCTAGATAAAAAATCATAACATAGGTAGCTTCTTGCAGTACTCTCCATTCTTTCTTTCCATTTTCGCTGAGAGTTTCTGAAAACACATTTCACTTCAGAATGGAAAAGACGATTCTATCATTGCTCGCATACGCCGAATCCAACAGAAACAACCTAGTTCCAGTTCGGATCGAATTGTTTTTCATCCACACGGATCACTTTAGAATTCCCACAAATGTCAAAGGTTTGAATAAGGTGGCGATATTACTGAAATGTGTACTTAGGCGAAAAAAAACCCTTTGACTCTTTCACGCCTCGTTGAACGAACCGTTTTCAAGTGAGTGGATTTATTTCAAAAGACCGACTAGAATAGGGTCTCGACAAGTGTTTTCGAATAGCTAAAGGGTGTCCAACTGTATGATTTCGAACAATTGAGGGACAGAGTTATGACCCAAAAAACTGCATGAACAGTGGTAGAATATGCAGTGCAGGCAAATTGATCAAAATAGGCACAACTATCCACATATGTAAAAATTCCTCTCCTTTGCCGATTTTCACAATAGTAGACATCCACCAAAGTTGCAGGTGCGCATCCTAATAGAAGACCCGATTGAAAATTGACAAAAAGTTGTAGTTTCCACCAAATCTTTCTCAAAAAAATTAACACGCTTTAATTTTTTGTAGCATCATTGGTAGGGTACTACATAGAACATTAGAATGCTTCCTCGGAATCTGATTGAGCTTCCGCACTTCGATGACAGCACGCTTTCTTTCGTTTTTTTTTTTCTCGCATACAGACGAATTATTTTAGAGCACGACTTGAAACACAAAAAAACGAATTAGAGCCAAGCATGACACTATATGACTATTTTTTGTTCCATTTTGTTCATATTTATATTCAGATATGATCTGTATAATAACTACGAAAAAATTCTGGAAGTATTTATTTATTTATTCTTTTATTTATGTATTTATTTATTTATCTATTTAGTTTATTTATATATTTGTTCATTCTTCTATGCGAGAAATTTGTATTGTAGGTGTGTGGTACCATAAAGGGTCACGATTCTCATGCGGCCAGCAAAGCGCTCTACCCTGTGGCAACAGGCACCGTCGGGATATAAAAATACACTATCATATAGGCCATTCTTTCCAGATGTCCTGTTGAATTCCGAGGTCCTTGTTAACTAAACTCTCGATCATGTTAATGCCCGAAATATTTAGATCCTCTGGATGAGAAGTACGTTCATCCCTTCTCCCTACACAAGATCACCCTCTATCTTTGACACGAACTCTACCGGGTTTTCCAAGGTTTTTTTGACATTATTAGTAACTATATATTACAGTACAATTCGATAGGATAAAATGGTGTGAAAATTGAATGTCTCTGCTGAGACTCCTCCTTCAGACGCCACTGATGTTCCCGATCCCGAATACGACTCATTCTTGGCGCCAGTTCGGCGCGACAATATCTTCCCTCCCTTTGCCAAGAGGAGGTTATAGCGTCAAGGCGGCGCCAAATGGCGCCTGCCTCGCAAGTGAGCGCCATATTCGAGATCAAGATCATCGATAAACCTTGTATCAAGAGGTTTCAGCAGGGGAAAGAGTGAGCCCTTTATGGTTCATTGGCATTGAGTATTTGTTGAGTTCTGAATTATTGAAAACTACTACAACTCTCTGGGTAGGTTTCAAACATTTTTATGCGTTTTTAGTCTTCTCGAAAAAGAAAAGTACTTTTTTCAGGACGAAGTTCAGATCGAGTGCAGACTTTGAAACACCTTTCTATGGATCAGGTGTTTCTACAGGAATGAAGTATTACTGATCCATACCAGAGCATTCGTTCGTGAAGCTCTCCTTTCACAAAGAAAAAAGGCTCTCAGTGCGGTTTCGAATTCCGCTGATAACACACCGTTGTGCATGAAGGTCTGAACACAGGGCGGTGAAAGTCGGTGGAAGGCATGAACTTCGCAGGATGAGGGTTGAAAAACGCGCGCTGATCAGAAGGTCCTTCTAATGAAAACTAGCTCATGGTTCCTGATTGTCGTTGGGGTTCAGTCTTTCTCAATGACTAAACTCTGGTTGTCAAGTGCCCGCTTTGAGTGGAATTATTCAAAACTCTTTCATTCAGTGGTTGCGAAACGACTTTTAATGACATCGTGTTCGCTTCTGAAACAAAGGTGGTCTATCCAGTTTAATGTGGAAATATTCTAATGTGACGGATGAATCATGCCATTACGCTCTTTTCCATCAAAAGAGTCCTTCGATGACAATGGACGCTTTAATTGTGCTATGGATGAAAAGAAAGGTAATATAAGGAAAATAGCATACAGAAAACACAGAAACATTCATTCAGCGATGAATAGGATGCAATGCGATTAGGTTGGGATGCGCCGTGCATTCCACATGCATTCAGAAGCGTGATGGCACATGAATGTGGTCAGCTTATTCGATAACTTGTATGAGCTAGTCGGTCTACACATAGCGTTTTTAGTCTTTTATATGGTCCCGCCACAGGGATAGCTCTCAAAATCCCAAAAGGCGCTAAGAGCAAAGTATACACAAGTGATGGAGCAGCAGAAATTTTTTGGAACTCTTCTGAGAATCTTCCTAGCATAATTTCCAGAAGTGAAACACTATTTAATACAGCGCACCCTTAGAATCACAAAATACGAAACCCAACGTCTGGCTGGGCAAGACGAAAATTCAACCTGGCCTGGTTCCATCTGCCTACCCCTAAGGAGTGAATCTGAATGACCCCCTTAAAATTCGATCCAGCACAGCAGAAGCGAGTTTTTGGAATTCGTCAGAAGGAAACCACGGATGAAAGTAGATAGAATATTCGTACTCAGTCCTGCTCTCAAGTTTTGCCAATGGAGAAGATTCAAGTTACATAATTAACAATTCTTCGAGGAGCTATCTAAGGCCGATGTCAGACTTTGCGAATCGAGCGATTCACTAGCGTCCGCGGTCGCATCGCGGCTCGTGAATCACTCGACTGACTTGTACTGCAACGAGACCGCGGGTGCTAGCGAATCTTTAGCTGTGAATCGCTCGATTCGCAAAGTCTGACATCAGCGTAAGACTAATCAGTCCACTGACCTATAGGGTAGCCTATCAAAGCTTCCTAAATCTTACAAAGATCCGAATATAATTACATCAGAGACTGCTCACTACGATAGAAAGGTGTTCCTGTATAGAAACAACGGCGACTGAGCGCGTTGGAGCGTGTGGAGGTATCCAGCGGGACTACCCACACGCACTGTACAGCCTCCTCTCATAAATTCACGCTTCGCTCGAAGAAATAGCTCTCAGCCGCAACTTTTTCTAATATATCCGAAGAGATGTTTTTCGATTACGATGCGAATGAGAAGCTCGGTATTCGGCGTAGTGAAAACCAGGTAGGAGCAGGTAGTGGCTGGATTCCATGGGTGAGCTGGACATCCCACGATGCAATTCCCATACTTCTTCTGTACACGGATCTCCAAGGTAAACTATGACTCTGCCCATGTTTATCTGAGAGATTTCTCTGGTTTGCAAACTGGACATGTTGCTACTTTCTTAAAACCTGATTGTGATACAGGGCGTCACTGTGGACACCGTCCTAACAGCGTTTGGAGCTGCTGGATTACACCCGAGTTTAGCTGTTTTGGAAAACGGCCTTCTAATTCTTCACGCGTTATAGGCCTAGAAAAATGTCTGAACAAGTAAGACAGGCCACCTTCAGAGGAAAAATGGAGGAAGAAAGGAGTGAAATGACGTAAGAACTAGAGCTGAATTGAATTACCCTGTCCATTAAGCCTGAACCATTAGGGAGCCAGGAACTGCTAAGCCTGCCACAAGTATCAGTGAAAAGTGGTCTCAAAATTAGCTCCGAAATACCATAAAGAATGCTTCGAGTCGAACAAGAGAGATATTGTAAAGCAGCACAGCATGGCATTGTTCTTTGAGTCATCGCATGCACTTGTTGAGTAATCGATCGACTGGATTCAAATAACCGTAACAAAAATTTAGAAAGCTGTCCTAAATAGTGGAAGACTTGAAAAAATTTTAAAAAATAAAGTGAAACAAAGAAGATCGATCGATGACGTCCGAAGCAAAAACAGAAAAAAAGCATGCATTATAATGCTCTAATCGTACGTATTTGTGTCAGAGGAAAACGCCCGTGCAATTTGAAGTATTCGAACAGCCGCTCAGGTGTCCGGCCTGTTCTAGTTTTATGGACAAACAGTGACGGCTAACCAAGCCGATCAAGAAGCACCAGCGTCAAAACATCGTCATCATCATCATCCGTACACTACAGAAACCGTTCTCACTACAAATGCCAATCAATCGCCATAAATTGTATGGGGGAATGCTTAGAGGCGTATAAAAGACCATGGGCTTTTTTTTTATCGTTGTCATTCCCCTTTATAAATGCCATCAATGTTCTTTTAATGACAATGTCTTCGTTCTTTCGCATTTAGACAGCGAGCTTTGACTTGACGGGGCTGACTTGGCTGTACCATGTATTTGAGAGACCGAAATCTCCTTCAAAGTGAACTTTCTTCAATACCAGTATCACTTGTGAAGGTACACACAGATGATGGAGAAACATCTGCGATAACAGCCAACTTTCAATCACAAACGTTATGAAAATCGTTTGAACCACCTTCTGACCTCTGATTACTTTTCCAGTCTGATTTTGTTTTTGTTTTTGTTCTACAGCTGTAAACTATCCTCAAGTGCGTCTTGCAATGCAGTCACGAGTAATACCTATGAATGCAAATAAAGGTTTTCGAGGTTGAAACACAGGGTGAAACACACCGTATACGACACGATCAAGTAGTAACACCGACGCTTTTCATCATCGAGTGTCTGACCCTCGCCGACGTAACGTCCCTTTCATCGCCCCTCATGGCTACAGAATCTTGCAGTTGGTGCTCTTTTCGTTTTCTCTCAACCGTTATCGAGAACTCCAACATAATGTAGTGTTTGGTGTCGTTTTTTGTTTGTTACCGATAATAAATGTGTAGTATAATAACAACGTTCTCACCCTTATGCGCTCAATGCGCTCATAGTGTTGCTCTAGTACACGTATCATTCTGGAGAAAAAGTAGAAAAGTTCAAATGGTGTAAAACTAAATTACGAAAAGGGAACGCTCGAAATGACGAAAATTCTCTTTGTAAGCAATCGCTCAGTAGTTTTTTTTTGCCAGTGACCCAATCTGAACTAAATCGCATTTCATGAAGTTTTTGCCGATGCAGATAACAAATTGCGAAACTGTTGCGATGATGGATTTTCACCGAGGATCTCGTGAAATGATACATACACAGGATAATCCATGAGAACCATCAGAACATCTCCCACGTTGAAATTACAAAGAGAGCCCCGAACAGCGCGGGACGCATGTGTCCTGCAACCACCACATCTATTTTTTCGGCGCAGGCGCGAAAGTTTTTCTACTTTTTTGTATTCATTCAATAGAGGGACCCTTAAAATAGCTACGAACATAGTGGCTCACAGAACGGTTACGTTTGTCTCAACTCAGAAGAGGTATTGCGAGCCTTACAAATCGTCAGTTCGATTGATTTTCGTTCCCTTCCTCTTTTCATGAATGTGAAGATTAATACGTTGACGACAGGCTGACGCGCATGCGCGTCAGAATTTCGGCACCGCATGGGACATTCTGACGCGCATGCGCGTCAGATCTTTGTATTTATTTTTTCCGCACATGAATGACTTTTTTCAAGATGTCTTGTTTCTATTCTATAGTCTATACTTCCTGAAATCTATGAACGGCATGGTCCATTCGGGGGTAGAATATGTTCGAGTTGGGGGAAGGTCTTCTTAACCTTGGAAAGTTGAGGGGTGCCATAGTCGACGACGCATCACATGACTTGCCTGGGCCCTCTCAACGACATGGTGTGATCATGCGCATCCAGCTTTACATGTATATCATTTAAATCGCAGAACATTTTCTTCCCCACATTCCCGAACTGGGTCTGTTCCTCCTTTAGCATTTATACCAGTATTTCGCTGAGAGGGTGCAGACAAGCAGGGGTTATCTTCGCTGAAGGCTCCCTCCCCCCTGCTACCATTATACGCTTGTTTTGCTACTTT
>KZ347557.1:0-14425 GCA_002352805.1 Teladorsagia circumcincta | reverse complement strand
AACGCGAATCGAAACCGAAAAGCAACAAAGGCCATATAGCGGTGGCATGTCATAATTATAGGCAGATCAGGTTTTTGGTATAGTTTTTGCGGACTTTTTGTTCGGCATTGTCAGGGTGGGGAACTGGAAGTAGAATAGCGTCCTTGCAGAGAAAGGAGGCGCGGGCCCAAAAGTCAGCCGCGCACATGGCATATTTTTTCATTTGAATTTTACATTCTCGTAATAGATACCGTACTCGTCACAAAAAAAACTGAAAACGATAAGACAACTTTAGCTGTTCGCGAAGACCGAATGCGGGGTGGAAGGAACAAGTTCGGGTCCTACTACAAAAGGGATCGAGCGGCTCGCATGCAGCGTATTGCTCTTCGAGGAAGTGCTCCTCAGGCTCACTCGGGTGTCTTCTATTCAACCCATGCCCCAATGGACCATCAAGTTACGAGCAGGTGCTGATTTACAAGACTTGTAAAAGGTGACGCACAGAGAATGACCAATTATTTACTCTTTTAGTACTCCTGATCAATCACCGCATATCCACTACTTCGATGGAAGCACACACAAAGTGAAGACAGAGTACGATGCAATGTTACAGAGCCCTACGCTTTCCAGCAGCACTCCCAGTCAACAAAGTGCGTTTATCATGAAGCACCTGCAGCAGAGCACATTCAAATATATCATTTTACCGACTTACTCTCGTTTCTACTCTCAAAATTACTCCGTTCATTTGGCATTACCATGAGCGATTTCACCATTACCGTATAACACTTCAGTTCACTTCAATCTCATACAATCATATTTTCAGATTTCATTATTCATCGACCAAATCCATATATACCTGACAGCGATAGCTTAGCTGCACTCCTGGGACAATCAATTGATGATCCACTACTGCGATCACAGGCGTTCCCTGTATATCCGGCGATAAAGCCGGAACCATTTGATTATACAGAACAATATCTTCCGGCTCAACTGACTGATTATTCTGCGTTCCATACTCCTGTAACCTATTCATCAATGATTACGGCAAATTCTATAACTAGAAGTGTGTCCAGCTCAGGTATCGATCAGGCAGTTACTAGTTACTGCGGTTTTTTGCGGATACAAATAGTTACAACGTTTTGCATTTGTTAAGGTTCGAGCCGATCATCTCCAGTGCTAACGGTCTGCCCCGTCCAAGCAGAGAAAGTAGCCGATGCCTTTTATATAAGTAACATTGAAATGGAGTTGTTGCTGAGGGCGCTTCCAGATAGCCCAAGGTAGGTTTTCACAGATTCTCTTCAGTGAATGACTGATGAAAGGAATGAATCTTTTTCCCCGCTAACGTCGTCATTTTTTACAGGATCTTGTCGATTCTTCACAAAGTCGACAAGGTGGATCCTTTCACTTTTTCGATGGCTGTCGTCGAGGCGAATTTGAACGAGCTAGTCTCCTGGGCTAAGAATGCTGTCCTTACTTCCCTCAGCTGGAGGTATGCTAATTTGAAACACGATAGTTCTCCAAATCCCAAACCGCTAGGATAGAGGTGCTGCATAAGGGGACTTTCGTAGGAGAATTCCTCTGAGAATGCTCAGCAGCCTTCAAATTTGCTCCAGCCGGCTTTCATTAGGACAGCAAACAGTACCGTTCGCACTGTCTATAATACATAGCCAGTCTCTTAGTCACAACGCCTTTCAAGGGGCAAGTGTAATTTACGCGCTATTCGCCAACTGCCTAAGATCAGTGATGCCGAGGCATCGTATCCGATAAAGCGAACATTGATTCTTTCACATGAATGCAAACTACCTGGCGACATTGAAGTTCTTCGTAGATCTAATCAATACCCATAGTTAACACTTCAACTCCAAATCCCTATATTTTCAGATGGAAGATCAAATGATGATGCTGCAATCATCGTGGGCCTCTATTCATATTATCGATGTTAGCTATGCTGTATTGAAAGGAGAAATCTCCCATATCGTGAAATTGCCTAATGGTGCTGAGTAAGTCTGATTATTTCTTCAAACGCTACCGTAATCTGCAATTCTAGTGATGCCTCTTCGCAGGCTAATGGTAACGGTGAGAGCACATAACGGTAGAGAAGACAGTATAACTCGCTTGCGCAACTATTGCCGCTATCTATTCTAAATCTGATAACTGTCTCGCAATACCAAGCGGCATTTCACTAAAAGACTTTACGATATGATGAGGTCATGAGATACTTACCACACGAGATCGCACAGTTCAGATGAAAGCGGATTATTGTTGATGGTGGAAGCCACCCCTCACTTACCCTAGCTGATTACGGTACTTTTCAGTCTTCCGACAGGCTTGATTGCTCTCATGGGTTATCATGTCCATATTCACAAGTGGACTGAGTTGATTGGTAGATTACATGCTCTCGGATTTGATCGATGTGACTACGCTGCATTCAAGTTCCTTGCTCTCTATCAGAAAATTGAGGATAATGGTACGTTTTCTTGGTCCCTATAGTTTTGCTTTCATGAATATTGATTTTATTTTTTCAGTTGGAGTGCAGCTGAAAAATTCTCATCACATTCTGAAGGCACGTGAACTACTTCTGGCATCGTGGGGCTCTTATCGTGGTACAGCAAATGCCACCCTCCTGCCTCATTATGATGTGTTTGTTCAGATGAAGTGAGTAGGTTTGCGTCGTCGATCTATGCAGCTTTCGCTGGCTGCTCGACACTCGTCTTCGTAGCCTTGAACGAAGTGCCATTCACTCGCATTCTCCCCTCTTTCTTTCTGACGACCTTGAGCGTACCGAGATTCGCTGCGGATATGCTGCGCGCTTGACTTCCTCGAGTGCCAATTAGTATTCAGTGAGCTACAATTACTGTATGCCATTACTGTATCCCTACGGGAGACATTCCCACAAACAGTAAAATGATGGTCAATTTGCATACGTGGGCTAGCTAAATAATAGAACTCGTATACTAATGCCCGCTCGTGAACTTTCAGGTCATAAAAATATAACTAAACAGATATTAGATTCTATAGAAACCTTTTTCCACTGGCATCTGAATTAATCTCATCCCAGAGCTCATTTTCGGACTGCTAAGTACTGCAAAAATTTACTAGAATGATCGATTTGCTAATCTGTTCTGACTTCGAGAAACCATTGCTTTTGAACTCGTCTTGGTGACTTTCGGCGCTTGCAGATCTCAAAAAAAGACATTATTGCGGCCGAAAGTAATATCTTTTTGCCCCTACGTCCTTGGGAAAGGCACCGGCGGAAATGATTTAGAGATTGAAATCATAGTGTTGGCTGTCAGTGCGGCCGCGGCAAGATCCCTTAACAACTGATTTTGAAGTGCAAGACTGAAATAATCAATAAGTATTTTAGAGCGTTGGCACAAGCATCTCAACACTTCCTCATGGAACGAAGCATCGCAGGAGAGGTCGGTCTGCCATTGCTGTCCGAAATGTTGAATCCTGTCGTGAATCGAACCGTTCCAAACTACGTACGATAGTCATTGATTGTACAGGTGTATATTTTTCGTAAGAATTTTCATGATATGCTCCCGCCTATTTTATCTCCCCCGGCGAGTTCAGGAGATTATTCTTGACAAAAGTCTGAACAGCGGTCATAATTCACTATACCTACATATTCTTAGGTGAATGTACTCTTCTAGTTACTGTATCATTTCTATTTGTTTGCTAAGTGCATTTTTAAGAATCACTTCATCTATCCATACATTGCCACATTCTTCAGATTAATTGTATTTCCTTTTAATATGCACCGATTTGACGCAACGGCGTCGATCTCTATGGCTTTTCGTTACGGGACGCCTGCCTTTACTTTTGCCTCTGATTGAGCCTTCCGGGTTTCTCAGTACCCTGCTCCTTTGACTACATAACGGATCTTAGCGAAAATTTACGGTGCTGAGTGATTTGGAGGGACCAAGCGGCTGCGCGGTTCTCTGTTCGCTTGGCGCCCTCTCAAGCGAGATGGATGTGCCTGAGCATAGGAAGGAGGTCCGAAAGAGGGTTTCCTGGCTCGTCCTGCCCAAGAAGCTGGACTGAGGGGATCACAAATCACACTGTTTACAGCCCACCATTTCCTTCCTAGGCTTAGACTCAAAGCCTTGAGAGGGCGTCGGACAAGTAGAGCTCCCTGCCGCCGCGGGCCCCCCTCCAACTCACTTAGCATCAAATTTACTCAACTTCATGTTCTTCCACTTATATGACTCACGCTACTCACGAAGTTGTACTTGTGCCTTGCATTTCACTTAACTCAATGCATTCCATGTGTATAGGTAACAGCTTAATTGTGTAATTTATAATTGTCATCGGTTGTGTTTTCACTATTGCGTGTGAAATGTCGTCCAAATGGATATTGAATCAGTTGAACGTCGCTCCTCGATTCAGGTATAAGTTACGATGGTCATAATAGAAGTAGTTTTTGCCAATTTCGAAAGCTATTGTCTGATGAATATCTGGTCGCCATTCTTGAAACCAGTTTTAAAAACTCAAGAAGCATTCAGTCCAACTGGGAAGATCCTGGGTCAAGATGGCCATTTCAGTGAGACGCATAACACCTGAAAGTGCTTTCTGTCGCTGGTCCGAAATCCGTTTTTTCATATCAATCGAAGCACCTTCTGAACGGAGTTATGGATGTTTTTCGCATGCGCTCTAAAGCCGATGTCAGACTTTGTGAATCGCGCCACTCGCTAGCGTCTGCGGTCTCGTCGCGGCCAATGAATCGCTCGATTAAAGCTTGTACCGCAGCGCGACCGCGGACGCTAGCGAATCCCTTGTAACGAATCGCGCGAATCGCAAAGTCTGACATCGGCCTAAAGAGTCAGATGAGTCAGATGTGGCCAGCCAGATAGGCCGCTGCAGCGAACGAAATAGTAAGATGCCTTACGGTTGGGGAAAACATGGGGACGTGGGAAATTGCACTCCACCCATCATCCAACCTTACCTTCTCGAAGAAGTTACTAGGGAGTGACTCACCATACTTGGCGCGTAGAGATTTTCTTTAGGGCCATACTCATTGCGATTGCGATGGTTCCCCTAGAAACAACACTTCCTGATACGACGCACGCATACCTGCAAACGTTCAGCAGATGTATGGGTTAGCTTGACTGCGCACGTCGCGTCCGTAGCTCACATGACAGGTGTTCCCTGGCTAAGCGAGTGTGATTGTCGTGTTCGGAAAGCGAAACTACATCTTGAAACGAATTTTCAGCGTCGAGGTCTTGATTGTAAGGCTGAGACAAGGGGTTGGTCATGCTACATATGTACCTACTCGAACTCGAAGCAGTGGAAGTGATCAGAAACTTACCATCTGTCAAATTACGTACGCATTAGCAGTCATGAAATGATCATGGAAAACTGATTTGCCGCAATCGCAAGACACGGGGCACTGAGAAGGTGATGCATATAAAACCGCACCCAACACCTTTTTTCTTGAACAGGTCTAGACCTTATGCAGAGGGGAAGACTTCAGGATGAATGAGCAATTTTCATTTTATCCGGAGTTCCTCAACTCCCTTCCTGAGCTTAGTCCTACAGTATGCCCCCATATCCTGTTATAATACAAATTTTTTAAAATCAATTTTGAGAAGCAAAGATAAAAACGAAAGCAATGACACGATGACATTTATAGAGTCTTTGGCAGGCTCGGAAAAATTATGAGCTCCGCTACTGAAACTCTGAAGACCGTTCATGTGCAAAACATATTTGATCGTCAGTTGCTTCTTGCTGAACATATATTATATTTTCCCACTGGCAGGTCATTGAGTCTCTCCTCCTGCTAGTGGAATCACTCTTTCCTCGTTAGAAAATCGCTATACTTGATCTTGAGAATATTACCACATGATGAGTGCTAAATCATCAAGGGAGATCAGTATTACTTCGAAGAGAAAAGATCATAGAAGGGGCCTTTTTATTACATTTTAGTGGACATTCGTGCAGGAAAAGTTGGTAAGCTGAATAGTACTTTAGCGTTTGAGTTTTGCGTAGGGAAAAGTTCGTGAAGGCTACACTTGGAATCGTCCTCTGTTACGAATAAAATGAGCGGTTGATTAATAAAGTGAGCGGTTCATGGGAGACGGCAACGTGTATGAAGAAAAGCAGACAAAAGGCTGGCTCGTTCACTTTGTGCTAAAACGCGATGATAATGGTTACAACACACTTCTCAAATGACTTTTCAACTCGATTTTTGCCACGGCTAGAAATGTTGATCCGAAGATGGTGGTCACGAATTTGAGTGGTTAAGGAATGGTAGCATCCACTCTGGACTTCCAAGGAACGTTTTTCAGGGCATGCCGCGCTTTCCAAAAATACGTTTTTGCATTATGACGAGACAAGTGCATGGAATATAGAGCTGTGTTTCATTTTTCCTGAGCTGCCTTTTGAACGCCAAAAAAGGCGATGAAAAGGTGGTCCATGGTTCGATTCCCCGGAGCGACAAATTTTTGCATTTTCGACTGGAGCTTGCATGATGTCGCAAAATCATAACCGTAGTCAGTAATGGATGCTATAGCACCATTTTGACCATCAATAACCCATATGAGACTATTTTCACCAAAACCTGATGTCAAGAAGGTTTGGCGCTCGGGCTATTTGAACCCCTCTACGGGCACTCAGAGGGTCGCTCAGGAACAATAAACAACAGCTCTGAAATCCATGCTTGCACCCCTATATTACGTGAAAACCGTTTGGAAAAAGCTGGGCATTTTCTCAAAGACCTCCCTGGTTAGTATATCACAGCCCAGGATATTTTCTTGAGCGGTTTTTTTTTGCAAGGATACATGCAAAATGCATGATTTCCTGCAAGTTATACTAAGCGGTCCTACACAGAGATGCCCTCTACAACGTTTCCATAATCAGCACATTCAATGCACCATGATCAAAGGTAGCATTAGTCGAAAAACATTCGGGCTTACCCGCACAAGGTATTTTGCATGTCCACGTCCGCGTGAATCGCCAGGTTGGAGTGGATGTGCTAACAAAACGCAAGATTTTGTGGTAGTTCCCAAATATGGAACCTTACAGTACGACTTCATATGGCTTGATAGCACACGAGGTTGGTGGTGATTTCGTGTGCTTCCCTTTCTGCGTTTTCGCCTTCTTTAGAGACTGGAAGGTAAAAACCTATTCTCGACCTGTCCGACCAAACGTTTCACTACGCTACGATACCTTGGAGACCAGTTAAACCAACAGCCCCAGAAGGGTGGGCGTAGCCAACCAACTGCAATCCCCTCGGCTGATCCCAACCACGCCCACTCCGCAGCTGTTCAGCCCGTAGTCAAGAAGTCTGACGAACAACAAACTCGCCTTGGAAAGCCGCTAGAAAGGAAGCTAACCACCTTCGTCGTGTGCGTGATCGGAATCGGCTGAGGGAATAGCAGCCGATTCCGACCACGCCTACCCAGCTGGAACTGTTGCATTACAAAACTCATAGGCCGATAAGGTACCGTACCTTTCCAGATCAGCTCACAGGAACCTCAGCTTACAGGAACGGATATCAGAGTGATCAGAGTTCAAGATTCCAGTTGGAAGGTTAAACTTGTATGAGGGGTTAGTTCCTGTGTTATTGGCACACATTTTCTCCTGCAAAACATTTTTGGATTCATCACCCGATCGAAAATGCCTCCGGGGTTTAACGAACCTGTAATCATGGTCAAGATCTACAATTCCAGGGATTTGTGATGCACCAAATTTGCTAAACACCTAAAGCTTTAATACTTATGTAAGCGCGAGACAAAAGAAGGACCACATGAGCGATTTCATCACGTCAGCGCTAACGTGAGCGTCCTGAAGTCGGTCGGGCGGCTTTCGCTGGACTGGTAAGCCGTTTAACATACGACTGTACCGGTGAGTACGTATTACCACCTACAACAATTGTTTTCGAAATAGACTAGAACTTACAAAAGCCGAGCTTACGTACCATATGAACATTCTATTTCTGTTCATTTGAGCCTTGGTCAGTATTTGTTATAAAATGGGCGTTGTGATCTCTTATAATACAATAATAGTGAGTAGTAATAGAGTAATGATCTACAATAACACGTTGCATTTTTCAGTCTTGTGTGCTGTAATCTAACACTTTTGTGTAGACTATACTCTGAATGCCAATACACTAAGTGAACTACCTTAATGAGCTCAGCGCCCAAGTTCTCGTTTCCGACTATCTCTCAATGTTCCTCAGCCCGTGTGCGAAAGTACGGTGCATTTCTTTCATATACTCTTCCGCAGCTTTGGGATAGTTGAAAAAGATCGTGCCTCGCTACAACCAGCCTTTCTTTACCAAACCCAGGCCACACAACAAGCAGTGTCAGGCAGGGTGTCATCACATAATTAGGGTGTCACTGATAATATACATAATACGAGGGCAGCCATACAGAAGTGTTTGCACAACCCTTATGTCATCATGTTGATCATGCCGTAAAAGATGGCCATTTGTCCAGGAACAGCGAGGTACTTCATTAAATCATTGGTGTTCCTACTTACGGGATGCAAGATAAGTAGTTGCTTTCATAGCGACGATATAAGTGGCGCTACACTTTATTTGTGCCTTTATCCCACAAGCACGTAAACTGAAATGTTCTCACTTTCACACTATTCGCATGTTTGCGAGAAAGCGAGATCAACCTACCAAAAAGCGAACAGTTCAGGAAATACGGGTCTAATCAGAAAAGGTACGCATTTGAAGATGTAGTTCGGGGCACTTACAGTAATCCCGATTTCTGCTGGGGGAGAAAGCTCCGGGCAAGTGAACCATCGCGCTTTCGCGTTCAACCCGCTCTGGAGCCTCCTCCTGTGGAAAAAGTGGGCTTACTGTAGACCACGAACTGCTGCGCCAAATGTCTCCCTTACGACGCTCGTAGAAGACATTAGTTGCTCGCGGTAACTTTCTGGTATGAATAACCATTCAGGTTACACTCTCCCTTATGCCTGGAGAGGCATTCAATCAAGGACATCGGTCTGGAGCTTTTTAGAGAGGCAACACTGAAGCAATGGATACTTCCAAGAGGTAAAAGGATCCTTCCCGGAAGAATCATGATTCTTTTTTACTTATAAATCAATGGCTCGCGACCATTTGTCCACGTTAAGAATGAAGAAAAAATAATAAAGTTGCATTTGTATTGGTAAACAATTCGAGAAACCGGAGGACTGCTACGCGTTCGAGTTCTCACCGGAAATCTGTCACGAATGCTAACGGTGGGAAATTGCGCCCTTAGGCGCACTTTTCTTCCGTGCTTCGCCTTTGGCTCCTCCCAACTACTTTCAACTGTCCATGAAGTGTTTCGTAAGTTTGTTTCATCTTGGTGCGTGAAACTTTATGTGTTGTCTCTAGTGATCAACTGATCCATTCATGTTGCTGGGAAAGAACGCAAGAAGTTTGCGGGAAGAATTCCTTTAAAATTCTAGTAAGGTTTGAATCAAGGTGTGGTGTCACCTTATTCCGCGTCATTATCCTCTGATCGCATAACTTTTGTTAACCTATTGCTCAGGAGCAAACATATCTGTAAGAGGCCCAGAGAACCTCCTAAAGATCCAAGACGTAGTTTTTATGGTACACTAACTATTCTGCTACTTCTTTGGTTTTCTACATCATTTTTAGTGTCCATTTTTTCATAACGGTTCCACATCATAAGAAAATCTACATATCAGAAGGTACACTTGGTGCCGAGTAATAAATAATACAGTCGTGTGTGAGCTTTCCATACACAGGGCTACGCCCTATCAGCTGTACACATATCAAATTCAGTGAGACTTTCACCGCAAAATAACCGCTCTCGGAAAAGCGAATGCGGTATAAAAGAAGGGCTCGAATTTTCCTCTAGTTTCGAGCAGGAACCAAATCACCACATAGTCGCCATGGAACGGTGATCCTGCTATGCGGTTCATTTTAGGAATTCGCCGGGATTAGAATTTTGAAATAATGTTTAACTCAGGAGAAATTGAGAAATTCTTTGATAAGCCATTGAGCGTGAAGTAGCCACGTCGATAAACTTAGGTTGTTGATCGGATTGACGGCGTGAGAACACACAAACAATTCGATCAATGTGATGCCATCTATGCAAACCTTCCTAAGGCCGCCGACGTAGGTAATTATGAGGTCAGTTATCGAGCGGCAGGCAGAGGGCCAGACAGGAGACGTTGAGGGGTGATTTTTGAAATTCATAATTTTGTGTGCGATGAAAGGAGTGTTGTTTGTGTTTTTCACGTTATGGGACTTCGGTCGACGAACTGTGGGGGATGGGGGGTGCTGTGAAAAAAAAAACCATTCTCCACATTTGAAACGAAATCGCTTTTTGCTAGATTAAAACCGAATGCACCCGACTGGAAAATGGAGAGTCTTTCCCACCTAAAAAAAGACTCCATATTAGCCTTTTAGTCGGACGACATCAGAAGAATCTGCCACAGAAACATGGTGCACGAGTGGGGAGCAACGGGTTCTCCAACGAATCGTGGACCATTACGACGTTAGCTGGAGCGTTGGTCAAAAGGGTCCCGCGCACGCAGAGCATATGGCTCTAAAAATCTATCCGTCAGTGAATCGATCCAAGAACTATCTAGCAACTCCAGGCAGAAACAGTAGCGAGAGGTTTTCTTGATCTCGACATCGATGGTAGATGACGTCATATTCTGAAGACGCTGAGGGCAGTGAAGAAAATTTGAGGCAGAGTGCCTTTTTTGGCCCCATCCCCGCTCTGATTTGTGTGTAAGTTGAATTAGTTCAAGAGCCAATCCTACACGTTTACGCACTGGCTATGTACTTATGACTGCTCAGACGCGCGCCAGGTTTCGAGACGAAAGAGTGTGGTTGTGATACTGGTGTTTTAGGTCAAAATGTCTAAGAGGGCCAAATTCTAGCCGAGTCGGGGGGATTTCTTCAGCTCCATCGTTTCTGTCGCCTCCGGTACAATAGGCCGTCAATTACTCCTGCGGTATGCAGGCAAGGAGAGGATAGCGGGCCTCAACAGACACCATGAAATAATGTGTATGAGCATTGCCGAACAGCATTTTTCACACACTGCATTAAAGCACTGGTGTGCCTCGCAATAGCTCTCGTTCTATGAATTTTTGTCCTGTCGCCTCCATGAAGCTTGACAACTTCTTAGAGGGTAAAACTTGGAGGAATCCATTACTTTATCGCAAGTCTTTGGGAAAAGCCTTGAGTTCTGCTAGGAACTTCACCAACTTTTTTTTTCCACAAAGCAAGGCCACACAAAAGTGAAAATTGAGAAGGATGTGTAAATACTGTGGCGATATGAACGTTTTGGTAGCAAACAACGATAGTCCGTTCTCATTGCCTGCGCTCACTTGGTAAATCAGAAAGTTAACTCCAGGTTTGTATGAACGAAGTCATACATGTGTGACTTTGATGAGGACGAAGAAAGCACTCTTAAAGACTAGTATGGCTACATTGTGAACGCCCTTTTCACAACAGTCAAGGAAAGGATACAGGGTCGCCATGGCCACCCAAGACGAAATGCTTACTAATAGATACATCATTGAACGCTGATCTCAAACCTGCCCTCCGAAACTGCCTAAATATTTGTTGCAAAGAGTTATGAAACGAAAAAGCTCAGCGCTAGCTTTGGGATTCACAGGCTCAACGTCATGGGTCGTTCTCTTTTTTTCGGTAATATAGCCAACAAGACTTTCAACATCTTCTAAAGTGAGGAGCTCCTTCAGGAATTTCAACAGCATCTCTTCAACGTCCGACTAAAACTGTGAGCTTGAAGACTTTGCAAGCACTTGCTGACAAGTTTAGTCACTGTTCTCCCATGAGATTTCACTGCGCTCGCAGCGCACGTGCGAAACCTTTTCATGGGAAATGGGTGCGATATTCGTGCCCAGAGAGTAGAAATACCATCGCAAGAAGATTTTTAGCTCAAGCTGAAACGTTGTTCCAACTTCGGAAAAGTCGGACAACCAACTCATCTTTTCCCTACCGGCCTGATCTCGAAATTTTGTCTTGAAATGGGATTAATTTTCAGATATATGTGGTGATGTCACATAGTCAACACAGCAGTCCCGCTAATTGTATTGGAATCAGTCACCTACGGAGCACACCGCCAGATCCAAATCAAAATATTTCCATACGAGCGGCAACTTTCCTGCTCTTATTTTAGAACTGCAGCAAACTCATGCATTTGTATTTTGCCTTAAGCAGAACTTTCGGTTCCTTCTCCTTGCTATTTTCGGCCGCGACTTCCGCGCGGTGCTACTATTGCTTTTTTATGACAAAAGCTATTAGGTCGTGAAGAAAGTTCTTGCATTTTTCGACCCTAAAGTTCAAATGCATGTATCTCGGCTCATAGAAAACATTTCGAATTGGAATAAGAGCTGTTAGAATCCCTAAGAATTGTCAATAAAAAGAGGGTTTAGTTGGACCGGTTCCTCGGAATACTGGAATTCTACAGACGATTAATACGGCGAAGGTTGTTCCAGCATCATATTTGGTCTTGAACCATAACTACTTGAGGAAGCTATCCGGATCGGAAAAGTATTAAATAATAGGCAAAAGGTCTCGCAAGTAAAAAGGTAGCAGGTATAATTTGAAGCCCAGCTGGTTCAATTTTTGCGGGGTTGGTTATGCGATGTGTGTGCGAGGCACCCGTTAGGGATGAGTCGGATCCTTAATAATGACGGATATCGGTTGAATGTGCTAGAGTTCTAGCAGTATCTTGACATATTGTCAAGAGTGCCTTCCCACATTAACACTCTCACCTGGTTCCAAAGAAGTAGACCAACCGCCGACCTCATGAAAGTCACCTCAATCTTCCTCAGCACTGTTTCAATTCTGCAAAGATTATAGAGCCTGATCGCGGTCAACCCACTCAGCAGAGGCTCGTATACTGTAGCAATGATACCGCTCCTTATCATGTTTTGCGAACCAGTAGAAAAATAGGTCTTTTTCATTGCATAAAACAAGCTCGAAGGTGGGGGACGACTATTCAAAGTGGTGAGTCGTCGCGGCACGCCCTACTTAAGGTTTTTGAACTTTTCATCCTCATCCGTGTAACAAAAATCACAAACTAGGTACGATAAGTATAGGAGGAACCTTCTTAATTCTCTTCTCTTCTGTGGGATCGCTTTCCAACTAGAGCTTTCGGCTAACCCTTGGCATTGTCTATTATCCGACCACCAACATTATCATCTTCAACATGCAAACTTGTCCTCTGAGTATGCCATATTCGAGGCTCTTAAAAACTTATAAGAAATTGCTACAGAACAAAGATGACCATACCGTTAGATAGAGCAAGAAAAGCTCTTCAAAACGGCATATAGCGCGGAGGCAGCTTTCTCAAAGTCAGAAAAAAATAAAGCCTACAAAAATGGAAAACCAAAAACGCAAGAACTTTCTTCACGACCTAATAATTCCACTAAGATCATAGGATTCTTGAGTTTCACTGTTTGTTTGTTTCACTGTTCTTTTTTTTGTTGTTCAGATGGAGCTCTCCAAAACAGCTTTATGTGAAGACGTTTCGGGCCCTAAGCCCTTTCTGAGGTATACACCACAAAGACACTGACTTTACATCAACGCTCGTCTAGATGAAATAATAACACCACGCTGAAAAATGAGAAAACATTAACAGCTGACCAGCTTAGAAAAAAAATAGGGTTAGCGTCGGGTTGGTCCCGGAAACTCAAGTACTGCTGCAAGTGATGTGAGATGTGAAGATGGGTAAGGGTCTACGTGAGAGGGCTGACATCTTTGGCTGCCCACTCGAAATGAAATGGGACAGCCAGATGCGGTGTAGCAAGGGTGAGCGTTGTGCTCCTTTATACCTTGCGATTTAGCATATGTCGCGTAGCTTTCATTTTCTCATCTCACTATGTGGCGTGCAATTCCATGGCTGTTGTTCTTCGCTCTTGACTTGTGGGCTCCTTCTTCGTATTTCCGATGCCTCTTCTACCTTCCTCTTCACCGGGTCACAAACGTTCCTATAGATCACGCGGACTTTGACTTCAGATAGGCGTTCATGTGTGGCGCGTCGAATCATGTTTCGAAAAGGCATTATACGGATAACTACTAGGATTCCGGAGGGCGCCTAGATGTTCGTCAAGCCTTTTGAAAAAAGGGCGTCAACTTTCTCCTATATGAACCTCCAAACATGACGCACATGTTACTTCGTAAAACCTATTTTTTTCGAAAGGTATATTTTCCGTCCTTTCCGACAATATGGGCAATTTGAACGGCCACATTGATACAATCGAGCACAGCCGGAGGACCCGCCAATCCCAGTATCCGGCAATCAATATCCAACGTCGGCACGGTAATCAAGGCAAGAGGGTTATCAACGCGCAAGTTATAACAGTGGGGGTTCAAATTGTAAAAGTAAGTGCCATGCTGTAATGTAGATGATGCTGATTGTATGCTCAATAAATATTTAAATATAAGAATAGTGTTGTCGAGAGCCATTCGGCCACTCAACCGTCGAAACATGGTTCATCGGCAATC